>PYUH01000435.1:13889-39726 GCA_016808085.1 Suaeda aralocaspica | reverse complement strand
GGCTCGTCCTTCAAACATGTGTACAGCCAAGTACACTCTTCCGTCAAACTTCCAACCACTTCATCATTAATTAACTGTTGTGCTTCCCCGGGAGTTGAACCTTTGGAGGAGATTTTTTTTTGTGGGCGTTCAATCTTTTTTTGAGGTTCTTGTTTATCAATCGAGTTCGCCTTGTTCTTACTAATTGCCACCATTTTGCCTTTACAGTCTCCTTTGTTCCCTCCATCTTGCTTCGGCTTCTTTGGACACAACTTCTGCAAAACCTATATAATACCTCAAAAGCTTAAAATAAACCATACTTCATACTTTCTCTATTAAAAACAATCAAACATTCTTGTTCAAATTAAACCATATGTATTGGGGAACTGAAAGATTGAAAATACCTCCTCTGAAAACCGCACCCAAGCGCGTGGCCATGTAACAAATGAACCTTGTGCTTGAGCTACGGTGTTAATGTCATATTCAACCCTTGCCACTGGGAGTGCATAATCTTCCATTCCATTGACAACTTCATTAACGGCGACCCGAAATTCTGAATCTTCTACTTTTTTGAAATGACTGACCCCATCATTGTTTGGAGGTTGTACGCATCCATACGCAACCTCAACTAAGTCCCCACATTCCTCATCCCAATCCATAGGAAGCAGTAAAATGCATGGAGTCTCCTCCTACCACGTGCATATAAACATATATGTTAACTAAGAGTGGAAATAGACTTTCATAACATGTTTTAAATCACTAAATGACTATGATTGAAATGAATCAGTACCTTTACATCAGGTAATGGGGGATCAGGAGTCCTCTTCGTCATTTTAGAGGTGCCATGTTTGCTTGACTTATCAGGAACTTGAGCCATATTCAATTCCACAACGTCCTTCAACCCCAACTTATCTAAGAAGGAATTAAATTGAGAAGACATCTGATGGGTGACCTTTTGCACCTCCTGTTCGACCAACTCTTGCACTTTCTTCTCCATCTCCAATTCCATCGTGGAGCTTGAACTACGTGATTGTGAGGAAACACCAAGACCTTTCTTGCTGCCTAAACGGACACCTCCTCGTCCTCTTACTCGACCTTGGTGATCTTTCCCCACAACCATCACCAAAGCATCTTTGCCAGGTTCAGGCTCAAACTCACCCTTTGCCTCCTTCTCTTTCAATCCAATCTGCACAAACGCCAATTGACAGTTTTAAGTCCCTATGAGCAAAAACAGACATTGGGGAGAAAAAACGGAAATTGGGAAGCACATACGGAAATCATACCACAGCATCGGCAATTTTCTTCACGGACGGATTTGAGATGGTCCTTTTCCCGGATGAATCTCGACCATGTAGAGAGCAATACCAATCAATGACCCTATCACCAATAAGTGTGATTGATGAGGAGGATCCACCGGATGTGGTTGCACCACATGACACCACCTTCTGATAGAATCCCTCGTCATACCAAACCTTTTTTGATTGGTTGTAGGTTCGTCTACCCATGTGATGATAAGCTAGTTTTTTTTTGGCACTTGTAGAAGCCTTAGCACGTTTTTCCTATCATGTACGATCGAATTCAAAGTTATAATGTGCCCGTAATAAGCATTATAAAACGAATAACAAAGTATGAACATGACAACAAAGGAAAATAAAGATCAAATAAAATATGTTCACTTACAACTTCTTTTGGTGTAGTCTTTTGTGCCACAAATTCTGACCAAATGTCCGGGGTCAAGTGGGGGTAAATATCCCACGGCATTTTGTCATTTTCCGCCTTGTCTCCCTCGCCTTCCACACCCTTGCTTGTGTTTCCTCTCTTCCTCTTCTTTGTGATCCACCGACTCACTAACTTTGATTTAAAATCTCTAAACCTTTGAGCAAATGCCGAATAGAAAACATTCTTCTTCTGTTCATCGGGCTCAATGTGAAACAAATTCTGCACATCTTAGAGGGAAGTTGTTAGTACTATATGATTTAAAAAAAAAAAGAATAAGGATACTATACGCATAAGTGCTTAAAAATTTACCACTGTATCTTCCCAACAAGATTTCTTTAGACCTTCATCTACATCCTCCCATTTATCTAAGATCGAAAGTTTTCGAACACAAACCCCAACATGTGTTCCATACCTAGTCCTCCACTTTCCCGTAGGTTGCCCGTATACATCATACTCCAAGTGCATTGGTTCACTTGCTTGCACGCCTTTAGATGGACCTCGACGCTTCTGCGGCAATTTGGACTTAGACCCTTGACTTGTTGATGGTACAATTGCAACATTTTGATTCACTACGGAGGGTAAAACTATTTGTTGTTCAGGAAGGAGGCTAGCTTTGTCAGCAGCGAGTTCATGCTCCTCGATGCGATCAAGTAACTTGTCATAAGCCACATCTTCCGGCTCCCCTTGATCCTCTTCTCTAGAGGCATCAAACGACGGATCAGATTCAGAGCATTGGCTGTCAGAAGTGCGTGTATCATCATCATCACTACCCATTGCCAAGCCAACCTAGCAAATGAATACCTGCACTACATAGGACCGAAAGAATAAAGTCATACTCAAGAATTCCGAATTAAAAAATTATCAATGAATTTAATAAATTCTCAACAAACATATACGGATATCCAAACAACATTACGAATAGGATCAAAAGCATATATGAGTATCCAATCGCAGTTATGATCAATCAACATGCACTAAATTTAATAATAAATTGAATTCAGAAATTAAAAAACGATTGAACACTTCATTTAAAATCAACATTACATTCAAGTTTGATTCAAATATAATCTCAAATACAATCAACATTACAAATCTTCTGCTGTCAATCCTCAACAACTATCCCTTCTGTATGGTCATCACGCATGTAGTTTGTATCATCTACAATTGAGTCAGCTACATTTGCTTTGGGACCCGAAAACGGTGATGAATCATCGAAGGCATCATACTCTTCCTCATCATCTACATCACCTACTCCAAGTATACTTCTTTTACCAGGCACTGCAATAGACCATTTACGATCTTCCGGGTCATCTATGTAAAACACTTGCTTAGCTTGTGATGCAAGTATAAAAGGCTCTTCACCATCGCGCATGCGTGCAAGATCAACAAGGGTAAACCCACAAGGGTCATCTTTCTTAACCGCACGGCGGCTTGAATCTACCCACTTGCATTTGAAAAGACCAACTTTGAAAGTTGAGTAATCTAGCTCCCATATTTCTTGTATTTTGCCGTAGTACAACATCTTAGCATCTACAGGAGATTGGTCCTTAGCACTTGCGTAAAATGTAGAGGATGCCACTACACAAACTCCACTATTTTGTAAACAACGAGACTTTTCGTCTTGAGAAATGGTGTAAAATGTGTAGCCGTTGACATCATATCCCTCAAAATAATTAACAGAATCCCGAGGACCAAAAGCCAACCACCGAACAGTTTCAGAAACACCCTCCAGTTGCCCAACGATCACTCGATTATAAAACCAATCAACGAAGGTTTTATTATGCAATAACATCAATGACCTTTCCCCTTTTAAATTGGGGTTTTCATCCCTCAAAACTTGCATATGCTCATCTATAAATGGATGCACTTCCGACACATGGTGTAAGACATACAAGTGCGCTTGTCGGAGTATGTGTGTGAAAACAGTGACCGTCTTTGACCCAATTGTCCCCTTACCATCTAACCTGCCTTCATGACGCGAACTAGGAAGACCAATAGGTGTCACACCTGATAAATACTCGGCTACAAAATTACTAATCTCATCAGCCACAATGCCATGAACCATACTAGCTTCAGGTTTTGCAGTATTCCTTACTTTATTTCCATAGACCCCCATTTGCCTTTCAAATGGATAGCACCATCTCAAATACACAGGACCCAAAAGCTTAATTTCACGCACAAGATGAAGAATCAGATGAACCATTATGTCAAAGAAAGTAGGAGGAAAATACATCTCAAACTTGCATAGAGTCACAATAACATCTTGTTGAAGAGCGTCCAACTTTGTGGGATCCAACACTTTACTGCAAATTGTATTAAAGAACGAACACAAAGCAGTTATAGTGTACCTTACATGTTTAGGTAGGATCCCACGAATTGCAATTGGTAAGAAAACTTGCATCATAACGTGGCAATCGTGTGATTTCATGCCGGACAACATCAATTCACCATCTAATGACACAAATCGTTTCATGTTCGAGGAGTAACCAGACGGTACCTTTATGTTGTACAAAGTCTCACAAAAACGCTTTTTCTCAGCCTTGGACAATGTGTAGCAAGCTGGTGGCAGATAGTAAACGGTCGCTTGTTCGAAATTATCTTGCTCCTCATTTTCCTTTTCCTTTCCCTTTTTAGAAAAGGCATGTCCGTCTTTCACAGGCTTCTTCCTTTTCCTACTTCCCTTCACCTGAGGCCACAACTCAGGTCTCACACCAATTTTTTTTAAGAAATCGCGAGCCACTTTTCCGTCCTTACTCTTACCTGTAATGTTAAACAATGTTCCAAGTATGGCATCGCAAACATTTTTTTCAACGTGCATTACGTCAACACAATGGCGAACTTGTAAATCTTTCCAATATGGAAGCTGCCAAAAGATGGACTCCTTTTTCCACAACCCTTTACATTCCTTGTTCGGTTTACCGAAAATGGTTTCCACACCCTTAACACGCTCATAAACCTCATACCCAGTTAAAGGTCGGCGAGCAACACGATCTTCAACCTTTCCGTTGAATGCTTTCTTCTTCCTACGATAAGGGTGATTGGGAGGTAAGAACCTCCGGTTACACCAATCGACGTACTTACCGACCCATGTTTCATCCATGTCATCCATACAAATAGGGCAAGCATTCTTCCCTTTATTCTTGTACCCAGATAAGTTTCCATAAGCCGGGAAATCATTTAGAGTGCACAAAAGCATGACACGCAATGTAAACGTTTCCCTTGCATGAGCATCAAACACTTCAACACCTTCATCCCACAGCTTCTTCAAGTCATCAACAAGAGGTGCAAGATAAACATCAATGTCATTACCGGGCTGCTTGGGGCCAGAAATCAAAAGAGACAACATAAGGTACTTTCGTTTCATACACAACCATGGTGGAAGGTTGTAGATGGTGAGAATGACCGGCCATGAGCTATGCTTTGAACTAAGAGTGCCGAAAGGGTTCATTCCATCAGTGCATAACCCTAGCCTTAGGTTACGATTGTCCGCCCCAAATGTCTGATATTTTCTGTTAATATTCTTCCATTCAGGAGCATCGGACGGATGTTGGAGCAAAGTCGACGACTTCTTCCTCCTTTCTGCATGCCACCTTAAATTCTTGGCATCCTTACTAATTGAAAACAACCGCTTGAATCTTGGTATAATAGGAAGATACCACAACACTTTTGCAGGCGGGCCTTTGGCACCACGTGCCCCTTCCCTCTCATACCTAGGCAACTCGCACTTTGGACACTTGTCCAAGGATTCATACTCATTTCGATACAATACACAATCATTAGGACATGCATGTATCTTATGGTACTCCAATCCAAAAGGCCACATCAATTTCTTGGCATAGTAGTTGGACTTAGGAAGCTCATTCCCATCGGGAAACATAGTTGCCAAAAGACTTAACAACTCAGTAAAACCAGTGTCACACCAGTTGTACTTTGACTTTATATTATACAAGTCTAACACAGCTGCCAGTTTACTCCATTTTGTACAACCTGGCCACAAAGGCTTAGTAGAGGCCTCTGAAATGAAGTCAAAGGAACTTGAATCCTCCATACCCTCCATCATCTCATCCACACGATCTACATCCTCATCGTCTCCCGCTACATCATTAAGAAAGACATCATCATTGCAGTCAAATGGTTCTTCTTGTTCATGATGGTAATTATGTGACTCAGAGTTGCCTACATACACTCCCTCCTCACCATGGTAAACCCAAACATGGTAATTAGATCGAAAACCCTTACAAAATACGTGTTGCCTAAGCTTGGTGATGCTTTCAACAATATTAACATTGGCGCAATTAAGACAAGGGCAATAAAAGCCTTGTATGTCATCTTTACCAGCCGCTTTATAAGCTGCTTTCCTGGCCAAGGCAGAGTTACATAATTCCTCAACCCCATCCAAAAATGCTTGACATTCCCTACTACCATACATCCATGAACGATCTTTTTCCATCACTTCAACAACATGTGCGGAAAATGACAACATAAGTTAATTAAACAGACATTAATGACATCAAGTTCTTAAATAGACATAAGTTAATTAAACAGACATTCATTTCCAGGTTATTGTTATTCTCAATCAACCTTAATCATCAACATATTAAGAATATTATGAAGTTCTCAACTTTTTTCCTGGATTTTTTATCAAGTTTTTTTAATCTGATGACAACATAAGATTACAATATTAAGACACTAAACCCCATCTCACAGATTATCACAACTTCCAATTAATTATCAATCCAATTAATTATGAACAATACTAATAAAAATCACAACTTCCTCATTCTCACAAAGTAATTAATCCACTACTCAATATATCTCCCTACCCTAAACTAATTTAGCCTAACATATTAAGAATTGGAATAGCAGTAACAAGAATACTTATTGAAACCATCAAAGCATCAAAATAAAGAAGACGAAGAAGAGTACTAACTTACTAATCTCCTGCCTAACTAATTAGAATTCTAATTCCACTAACCAAATTCAACAATAAACAAATCAAACTCCCACAAAATTCTACAGACATTCTAGGATGACAACCCTGAACTTCAGAGCAACTACATAAATTTTTATGCGATCTTCCTGAAAATCGATCATTAAAAGTGTGAATTTTAATGTCAGATTTGCTCTTTGTTTTACTTATTGTAGTTAAAGTCTGATCATGCATGTGTACCTTAGAACTTGAAATTTTTGAGGAGGTACTTGGGTACGGAATCAGGTACAGCTGTGGACTGAGAACCAAAAGTAAACAGTTTAAGTTAATTTCAATGCAAATCAATGCAAACTCCCACAACTAAATTGCTTAAATCCATCTTCAACAGCACTAATTGCTTAAATCCCACAACTAAATTGCTTAAACAGCAAATCAATGCAAACTGACTAAATTGCTTAAATTGCTTAAACTTTTACACAACTAAATTGCTTAAACAGCAAATCAATGCAAACTCCCACAACTGAATTAAATAATTGAAAGAAACAATAATGGCGAACTGAAAATAATAGAAAACAGCAATTCGTAACATGAAGTTCGAAAACAGACCAAGTTCAAAAAGAAAACACAAAAAAATAGAAAACAAACCAAGTGAAATCGACATTAATTAAATCGACATAAACAAAACAGACCAAGTTCGAAAAGAAAACAGAAAAAAAATTGAAATCGAACCTTACCGGAGCAGACCAAGTTCACCGGAGCAGACCTAGTTCGCCGGAAGAAATTGAGATGAGGTCTGTTTGTGTGAAGAATGGGCACAACGAATTGAAGGGGTGAGAAGAAGAAGTTTGTGTGAGGTGAGGGAGAAGAAGGTTGTGCAGTGAGGTGAGGGAGAAGTGTGCGAGCAAATTAAAGCAGAATGGCAAATTAATGGCCTGTAGCTTAGTTTGTTAGGTTTTTTAAAAAACCTTTTGCTGCGTCACAACTAACCGCAGCAAATACATCAAAAACCGCAGCAATTGAGTTTTTTGCTGCGTTTTTTACTGACCGCAGCAAATGATGCACTTCTGGGTTTTCCCTCCAAAGTTATTCGCTGCGTTTTTTTTTTTTCCACACAAACCGCAGCAAAAAGGGCGTAGTATTTAGCGAATTTTCCACTAGTGTATAATTGTTTGTGCTATAGGTCCGAAAAGACTTGTTTAAAAAAAAATTGGCTCTCTTGTATCGTGAGACAAGATATTTCGGCTCTCCTTGTGTCGTGAGACAGGGAATGATATTGTTTCTCCTTGTGCCGTGAGACAAGAGTTATATTATGAGACAAGGGTCGATGGTTCTTGTACCGAAGATTTGAGCATAAGTTTGCTCCGAACACTCAATGAAATTGAGCTTGGTTTTGCTCTGAAAAACTAAAATTGAATTTGAGTTTGGTTTGCTCTGAAAAACTAATTTGATATATTTGCAGGTACGAAAAGAATGACGTTCCTGTTTAATTGATGGTTGATAGGTCCGAAAAGAATGACGTTCTTATCATCATTGAAGTGATTGTTGATGAGTTCGAAAATATGAACGTTCTCATTATGCAAAAAAAAAAATTACCAGATTGTGCATCTCAACTTCAACAAAGAGAAGAATTTTCAATCGCAACGTGAGTGTTACTGTCGTTACGATTGCGGGAGGCTGTTAGAGATAATATCGGAAAATATATGTATGATATATTTTCCCTTATATATTTTCCCTAGATAAAATTAGGAGAATAATATAATTTAGGTTTATTTATGTTAAGATATTTATTATTTTATGGTAGCATATATCTTTTAGGTTATAGTAGTATATCTTTTAGGAAGATTGTTTCCAATCTTATGTTACCTAGGTTTTGTATAAATACTCAACCTATTAATGAATAATAATCAAGTCATCATTAAGTCATATCAAATTTGTCAAAAATACAATTATTAGCAATATGCATATACAATTTTATTGGTCCAAGTGAGAGATTGTTGGAATTATAGACCTTATATAATTGATATGTTATAGTATTCTGATATAATTGTGCTCATATGCTATCACAAAGTTTGACCAAAATAAAGTGATCTAGTTAATTAATTATAGTTGGACTTATTTATCTCTTTTATAGAATATGAAATTATATTATTATGTAGAGACTATTAGACCTTTTTTAATACATCATGGATAGTTTAGGACAACGAGTCTATTATAAATAGACAAGTAAGGTTATGCTCCCAAGGACAACAATAAACTTTCAATCACATCCCTTCACTATAGTGAAAATCCTATTTAGTGTAAGTATTAAAAGATTCAAACTCAAAGGAGTTAGATTTGATAACACTAATGGATTCAAGTGCATTTCCACAGTTAATCTTTACCCGGCCAATAATTTAGCATAGAGATTGAAGTATACAATACATCTAAATCTAACAACATAAGCAGTTGTGATATAATCTAAAAAGTTAAAAGGGATTATTAGTTTACTACTACTTTTAAAAGTTGCCGAGTACATTTATTCACAATACTACTCTCGCTTTTCACGCTCTTGTTTATTATGTCGATGACCTCGTTAGGTAATGATTCTTCCGCAATATCACAAATTCACAATTAAAAAGTTTTCATATGAAGGACCTTTGTCAATATTTTTTTTCGTATTGAGGTTGCTCGTAACCTAGCTTGAAAGTATTTTACTCTGACGATGGGCGTATACTTTGATATTATTGCTGAAATAAGACTTCTGGGCACGAAGCTCGCCTCAATTGCTATAGAGAAGAATCATTCTTTAGCTCTAGGTAGTGGTGAACTTTTTGATGATATTGAGTAACACAGTAGAGCTGATCAACTTAGCCCAGCCAGACCCGAAAAAATGCTGGTTTTGGGCATGTCATTTTTAGCTAGAGTTTAAGCTTATCCTGCAATTGTTATACTATACACCCAAGAGTATATTCCACAACATACTCCCTCTGATATTCAATTTTTACACTGTAATATTCACTTTCCTATATGTAATATTCATTTGGTTAAATATAATATTTACTCTACCCTACTTAAAATATTTTAAACTATCATTAAGCTATTATTAAGCTAATCTTGATTAAGTGCATTACTAGTGGCTTTGGTCTTATTATCAAGTATATCTAGTAGGTTTTTAATTAACCTCTATTTTTTTGTCACTTTTTCCTTTGTGAAAATGTATAGAAAGAAGCTTGCTAATTCCTTACCAACAAATAATAATGAAGTATTATTTGTGAATTATGATGTAATGAATATTTGGTTAGAATAAATGTTTTATAAATTTATATATTGGTGAATGGCGTCATTTTCACGAATAAATAAAAATATTACATATTAAGGAATGAATATTGCATTTTCAAAATTGAATATTATATATTGGAAGGTAAATATTACAAGTTGAAAATTTTGAGCATATATAATTATATATATATATGATATTACATGAATATTATCTAACGGAAATAATATTTATTGTTGAAAACATAACAAATATTAAGATGAATAATGCTCATTCACTCTTACCAAAAACTTGTTCAAAGAAAAACATTGATCGTTTTACATGAATTTAATAAAGTAATTGATAAGAAAAGTTTAATGAATAACTGCTGAATATTTTCAAAAATATTAATTATTGAAAAATGAATATTACTCACTGAAAAATAAATGTTACTTATTGACAAATGAATACTAAAGGGAGTATATTTAGGAATTTACTCCCAGGTAGGCTCCCAGGTGCATATAATAATTTGCTCTTATCCTGGCTCAACCCGATTTTTTCGACTTTCCCATGGGCTTTGGCGCCCTATAAAGAACTTTAGTTAATTTTTTAGGCCCGACCCAAGAAAGCCCAAAAAGTCAGCCAAGCTCAATCTATTGTTGCTGGATTTTGGACAACAAGCTTACGCCTGAACCAAGCCCGGTCAATGGGCCTTATTTAAAGTATCTAACCTAGCCTGAGGCATTTGGAGGGTTGCCTTATACATCTCTCTTTTACACGCTCGGCCCACATTCAAATCGGTGTATGATGTGCATATCTTTGCTCAATTCCTACATGTCCCTCAAGATGTGCATTGAGATTTGGCCATACGTGCATAGCAAATCTTTGGTAAGACTTCAACTATTTGTACATTTTCATTAACTTTTGGATTTTTCAAATTATTTTTTTGTATAATTAATTAGTGGACTTACCAAATAAGACTGGTTGATTGTGTTTTGATGCAGGCTATATAAGCTTTTGTAATGGAGGTGATTTTGATTTTGACTGGTTGATTGCGTTTTGATGCAGGCTATAGCACACCTCTCAAAAAACAACTCTAATTAATTTAGTTAGGGAAGTAGGGATCAAATCCTCATGGAGGCGATTAAACTCTATTAATTTTAAAAAGTCTAAATTGTACTAAGGGCCTTAGTTGAGAATAGTGATTAACTAGACTACTAATAATGAAATTAAAAAGGAATTGACTAAAATTAATAAAAATCTATGGCAACCTGTTTACCATGAACAATTAATAAAATCGTAAAATATAAATTAACTAATTCCGCAAAATCAATCAAATTAGGATACACTAATTCTCTTGAACTTAGACTCCCTCAAAACTCCTCTAGCGATTGTCGTTCATGCCTAAACTCGTTTTGCCTATTATTCAGTGGCCTATTGTGGTAATTGTACCTCTCGGCATCAATTTCATTATTAATTCCTTAGCGTGAGGAATAAATTCATCCTTTGAAGCCCCTCTAATATTCCATAACATTATCTTCATATTAAGGCTTGGAAGAGATCTCTGCAGATGCAGCTTCTGTTTGTCTCCTTTGGTGGCATTCACTGGTAGATAAAAGATCTCCCAGTCCTTCCAGTTGTCCTAATGACTCGTGGATCTAATTGTATCTAGATCTAGAGGTGTCATCACCGAGTTGATGTCGATGTCTTGTTTCCTCCTGTAACTTCTCCTAAATGTCATGTTTAGTTGTACTCCTACTACTCCCCTTTGGATATGGAGCAATGTCAGACGTTCGTTGAAGAGAGTGATGTTTTGATCTTTGTGAACTTTTTGCAACAAGAATGTTTTTGGTGTTTCCGGGGGAGGAGACGAATGTCATTTCGGGATTTTAAAGTTGAAACATCATGGAGGAGGGGTGCGGTGTCATTTGTGTGGAAAGTGGTTGAAGTGAGAGAGTTGTGTTTAATTATGGTTGAATGGGGTTGTTCGCTGGTGTTAGAGGTTGTTGTAGTGGTGGTGGATTGGGGAGCGAAGCCGGGAAGAATTCCCTTTGCATCGAGTGGTTCAGAGATGTCCATGGATGATTTCTCATCAAGCTGCATGTCATTTGTGATGGCTGAGGTTGAGGGATTACTGTTACTGATGGAATTGAGGGGTTTAGTGGAAGAGGGTGATTGAGATCGATGGTCAATGACCGTGTTGGTGGTGTTTGCGGTGTTTCCTGAGCAGAGGATGAGGGTGGGCGGAAGTTCTGAGACGGATCCATTAGGGTTAGTGGAAGATGAAGTGAAGGTGTTTAGAGTGATAGGGTTTGAAGTTTGGGGTAATAAAATGGGTTTATTCAATTGATCAGTACAGGTGGAATGAATTAATGAGGGAGAGGAGAAGTTTGAGTTAGATTTATTGTCGTCATAAATGGAGTGCGCAGCCACTTCCATTTGTGAAGTGGTAGAGTGATAAATAGTTGTAGAGCTAGAACCTGAGATAGGGATAATGTCAGGAATTAAAGGAAGGTTCAAATTTTGGGTTTTGGCAGAAGTAGTATTTATAGGTTGTGTTTGTTGAATTGCCTTTCCTTTATTGAAATAGACAGTTTAGTTGTTTTTATGTGTTTTGTCATTAAAAATTTTAGTAATAGGCGGTTTGCCTGTAGTTTTATATTCATTAATGTTTTTATTTTGTGTGTTGTTATGATAGTTATTTAATTTATTGAGCTTAGTGATGGGCTTTGGTTTCCTTCTATTTGTGACTATGGTCCAAGGTTTATAATATATCATCCTCTTTGGTTTGTATTTGTGTGGATGTTGGAATGTTTTGTGAGTGGGGTATGGTTGGCAATTTAATACTGGTACTAAAGTTGGTAGTAGTATTATTGTTGTGATTAGAAAGGTTGTCAACATCATTGACTTGTGTGTGAATGCATTTATCTTTAGAGCCAATTCTTCCACAAGAGAAACAGAGTTTGCTTACATTTTCGTAAAGAATGTCTTGATACCGGCCTTCAAGGAAGACCGACGTAACCAATGGTGAAGAAGGATCAATTTCAATGTTGACCCAAGCATAGTGTGCTCTCGTAAGCTTATTTGTTGCAAAATCAACTCTTAAAGGAGTGCCCGCCACTTTAGCGATGTCGAAAAGAGCCTCTTTGTCATAGTATTCAACTGGCAATTCTGGGAAACGAATCCAGACCGAGATGTGATCAAATGTGTCCTTTGAAGGGTGAAAATTAGGTTTCCATCTTGTGAGAATAAAGTAATGATCAAGAACAAACCAGGGTCCCCAAACAAGGCTCTTTCTAGATCATCCTTTTGTGAGAACCTAAATAAATTAACATTGTTACCAATGTCAATGACTTCAATAGAACCAGTAGGTCTCCACATAGCTTTGACGTACTCGTTGAGTAATGATGCTAGGCCGGACTGTAATACCAAGACATTTTCCCATTATTGTTAATTTACATCGCTCTCGGAGTCTATTTAAAACAGAGGAAGAGAATTGAACAATATTATTGTCATCAATAGGCGAAGGTATATCCTCAGTGTCGCATTCCATTGATTGTGTCATTATTTTCTTGGCTTCAGAGAACCATTGGGTTGATAAGGCAACAACATTACGAAAGGTTTGTCTTGTTTCTGGTTGTGCAACTGTCGGAGTAGAGTCAACCATAGGAGAATCATTAAGATGAAGAGGAACAGAGTGAACACATGAAGGAG
Organism: Suaeda aralocaspica; assembly: GCA_016808085.1. Taxonomy (NCBI): domain Eukaryota; kingdom Viridiplantae; phylum Streptophyta; class Magnoliopsida; order Caryophyllales; family Amaranthaceae; genus Suaeda; species Suaeda aralocaspica. Next base: position 26,149 of record PYUH01000435.1, on the reverse strand, counting down.
TCATCTCCTCCATGGTAAAAGGAAAAGGAAAACATAACAGTGGTAAAACCAAAGAAAGCTGCACTTTCTCTCTCCAGACTTTTTGATTGATATGGGACAAACCAATTCAATAATAGCACAAGTGATGGCACTCAATTATCTCAGTCTTGGAATCTTCGAATCAGCTGAAGCTAACTTGCTCGCAATATTTGGGTTGCTCTATAAATCATAAAATTGAAATCTTCTTCTAACAATGGGTACCACTAGATAAACATTGTGATGAAATTTGTTAGATGGTAGTAACATGTGTGTTTTTTGAAACAAAATATACTAAAATTTGAAGGAAAAAAACATAATTTACTAAGCTCTTATTTGGTTGACATCCAATAGCATAGGAAATACAATTGTCTAGTAAATTAATTGAAGTAGTGTTGTTTGGTTGACAAAAGCATAGGAATTTGAACTTCCTAGGAAGTTCTATTTCTTACCAAGTAGTGGAAATATTTTACCAAGGCCCCCCTTGATAAGTTGAAAATTCTCATCAATTAACCAAACAAAATTTCTCATTTCCTAGGAAATTAATAAGGTAAAAATTTTCCCATGAAATAAAATTTCCCATGTAAACCAAACAACACCTAATTTTCAAAATCAGGTAAAAATAAGGTATTAAAAAAAAGATATTAAAGAATAAACAAGCAAAAATATTACGGAGTATGCGAGGTTAAAATGTTTTTATATCACCCTTAAAAAAAATATATACTACCTCCGTTAACGAAATGATGCAACACTTGGGGTGGCACGGACTCATAGGCAAAATTTTGTAATGATGTTTAGGAAGATATAAGGGTATGGATAAGTATATTGATGAGAGAGAAAAAAATTAGATTAATTGATTAATCAATTGGGTCCACCAACTAAAGTGTATGAGTAAATAATTAAGCTGGGGCAGTTTCGTCATTTCACCACTAAAAATTTACTACATATGAAAAAAAAATAAAATGTTGCAAGTAATTAATAACATCTTAAAATAGAAAGTATTGCATATAATCATTAACGGAGGTAGTAGTAAGACTACAAGTATATTTTAATTACTAGAGTTCGTGCGATGCACGGGCTTAAAAAAACATACAGTTATATTTATAGTGAGATAAAATCTCATGTACTCGTATATTGTATCTATAGTTGGATAAAGCTCATGTATGTATATTCTACAATCATCAGGGCCGGCCCTGGGGTGGGGCGAGCGGGGCCCACGCCCAGGGCCCAAAATTGTAACACTCATGCAGTAAGCTAATAAGGGTTATATATATTTTGTCATATTAACATGTTATATAAACTAACATGCTTCAGTGGGAGAATTGTTGAAGTAAGTCCCATACTTGCGTGTGGTCTTGGGTTCAATTCCCATGGCTACCAATTTTTAGTTCCTTAAATCCCTTTGTAAACTAACATGCTTCAGTCTTTAACAGTAACTAATTTATTTAAATCCATTTGTAAATTTCCTAAAAATCCTATTACTAGTCTTACTAATTTCTCTTCCACATTAAATCCCTAAGAATGCTAATTCTTATAAATAATTTCATCAATAAAAAAAAACCTTTTTTTTTACATACCTTCAATATATTTAAGTTTTTTTCCTTAGCGTACAATCTATTTATTTCTAATTTTTACTTGGTCCAAACTAAGATTGTATTCTATAATATTAATAAATAAATAAATAAATAAATAAATAAATAAATAAATAAATAAATAAATAAATAAATAAATAAATAAATAAATAAATAAATGATTAGCACATGTATACATTGACCTATTGTTAAAAATTAAAAATAAAATATGTTATGTATTTGAGTTCTTATTATCTTTTGTAGCCTTCTGTATGAGTTCATGTAGTACTCATCTGTATATAATGTTCACAAAAATTTTATTTTGAAAACATTTTATATAATATTTATAAGAATCTATTACTCAATTACTTAAAGTATATATCATGCAATTATTATGCATACTACTTCGAATTAACTATCCTTAAATGAAATTATTTTTTTAATAAATTAATACTCCCTCCGTTTATTCATTTAAGTATATTCTTAAATATTGTTCTCATTTATCTACATGTGTTTTTTGTGATAAAAAAAAACATTGACAATAATGCATGGTGGAAAAATTCGACCGAGTCCTCTAAATTCCTAGGAACGGCCCTGACAATCATGGTGGAAAAATCTTGTCATTATTAAAATTTTGAATAAGTAGTAGTATTACAATTGAATTTGTACATTACTAACTATTATAACAAGTGTGTGATGTACGGTTAAAAAAAATTTAATTTTAAATTTGCAACAAATATCTTTACGTACATGAATTGATATCTCAATTAGTGTTGTATAATAACAAAATCAATATTATCAATAAAATTAGAGAAATAATGAGAAAATTATGATGCTTGTCATATTTTTTGTTTGTATTTATATAACTAAATAAATAATATTGTGTCCCATGTAATATAGGTTGATTTGAACCATTCGGATTTCGCCTAATAATAAATAATAAACTTGAAATGAATTACTCCAATACACGAAATATATCTTACTAAAACCATGAAAAATATCAATGGTACTAATAAAATTACAGAAAAAACAAAATCATGAAACACATATGAATGAATTGGGATCTTGAGATATGTATCATGCAATAATACGCATTACATTTGAGCTAAATAACATAATAATGATCTTATTAAAATTATTCATATACCAATATTACTAATAACTCAGCGGAAAAAAGAAATTGCTTGTTTTAAAATCCTGTCAAATTATGATGCAATTGATGAAAAAAAAAAAATATATATATATATATATATCTTATTTCTTTATGGGAAAAACATGCAATTCTATCATGTTTAACAAATTAGGATCTTGTGTAATAGTACATGATTAGAGTTCAATGACATAAAATCAGTCTTTATTGCTTAGAAAATAATAAATAAAAATTACCAACAATATTATATAAGTCAATGAAAACACAAAATTATGATTTGTTGTTTATATAGCTTGTAAAATTATTATTATGACACTAAGCTAGCCTATGGTATTAATATGTATTAATTACTGATCGAGATCCCATGCAAATGCGCAATAGACCAATAGTTATCAATAAAAACATTAAAAAAAAAATTAAATATTGGATAAAAGATGGAGGATAACAAAGCCATAAGCGAAGGTAAAAGTAGATGGATGCATGGCAAAAACCTGAATGATGCATTCTCACTCACTCCCTCCAAATTAAAATTAAAAAACAAAAAAAAAAAAAAAAACTAAAAACATTACACATGGCGTTTAACTTTTTTTTTGAGTTTATTTTAAAGCTAAAAAATAATTTCTTTTTTAATACTCTAATAGTTTACCAACATACGTATATACAATAAATACATATTTTTTTCTTTTATCTTCATGATATACTATTTTTATTAGTTGATATATTTACTTACATGTTTAATACTCAATATGTACGAGTATTTGATACAATGAAGCTTTTACAATTTTTTTTAATTACATATTACGAATATTTTGGATTACAAGAGAAATAAAAGATACATTTCCAATGCAACAATATTAAACCATACAAATGAAAGCTATAGGGTTTTAGGCCCTGTTCTCCTCGACTTATTTTTACTTATTTTCAGCAAAATTTATAAGTTCGGTTCAGCAAAAATAAGTTCAGATCAGCAAAAATAAGTCCAGTTCGGCAAAACTCGGTTTCAATCCTTCATAATTTGCTAATGATTTCAGCACAAATAAGTTTAGTTAAGCAAAAATAAGTTCAGATAAGTAAAAATAAGTTCAATTCAGTAAAAGTGAGTTCAGATCAACAAAAATAAGTTCAGATCAGCAAAAATAAGTTGAGGAGAACAGGGCCATAGTCTAAATTATAAGTTACTTCCTGTCTTTTTAACTTTCTACATTTATTTTTTCATATCTCCAAACACAGAACTTATAAATTGATATCTTAATTCTGGTATAAAAAAAATGTAAAAATTATAGATGAAACAAATAATATCTCATATGACTACTTTCCTTTATTGTGAGGCCTCCAAAACCTAAATTGAGGCCTCTCATTAATACAATATATTTTTAATTTTTTTTAATGTGGAAGTTATCTTTACTTAAAAAACCACCTCTTTTTAAAATTGTTTTTCCACCAAAATAGTAAAATAAAATTTAAACTCAATGAAAGTTCCTACTACTCATTAATTTGTCAATCTAGATTACATACACCAGGAGCACCTTCCTCTAGGTGCTCTCGGTACCAAAACGACGCGTTTCGTCCACCGCAAACAGCACCTCCTATATATAATATATACGCCGGATATTTCTTTTTTTCTTTTTTACTTCATCCTTCTCTCTGATTCTCTCTCTTCTTTCTCTCAAAATCAAAACAATTCTCCATCTAATTTATAACCCTAGAATTTAAAACATTCAATCATGACAGATTCAACAGAAAATCAACAACATACAATTCAAAACAACAAAAAATCAGATGAAGACCTACAAGAAATAATCAATGAAGATTTTACAGAAAATTGTAAGCTCTAATTTTCGTCAAATTTTTCATAATTTTCATTAATAAACGAACAAAAAGTTTCAATTATTGTTCAGAAATTATTGTTCTGAAATTTTGCATATATACTGATGAAGATTCATAAAAGTTCAGAGAAATATGTTTTCTTGTAATCTTCTAATTATATTTCTGAAATTTTTCACAAAAATTCTAAACATTTTGGAAAAATGAATTGTTGTTCAGTTTGTTCTTCTAATTGGTGTAATCTTATTTCTGAATTTTGTAAAACAAATTCTGAACATTCAGAAAAAATGAATTGTTGTTGAGTTATGTTCTTCTAATTGTTGTAATTTTCTGTAAAATATTTTTGAACTTTTTCACACAAATCCTGAACATTCAAGAACAATGAATTGTTGTTCGGTTATGTTCTTGTGATTGTTGTAATCTTCTAATTATTTTTTCTGAACTTTTTCACACAAATTCTGAACATTCATTTATGTTTTGAACTTTTTAAATGAATTTCTGAACGTTCAGAAAAACTGACTTAATGTTCAGAAATTTCATTTGCATATAATGTGTTTTTCAGCTATATTATGAGCTTTTGTATATGAATTTCTGAACGTTCAGAAAAAATTACTTAGTGTTCAGCTTATTAATTTTAATGTTTTCAATTTTTGCAGATGAATAATTGTAAATAATTGTTGAATATGAAACTGTAAATGAAACTGATGAAGCTGAATTGTTGAATATAAAAGTGAACAACGATGAAGAAGCATTTGATCTGTATAACAAATATGCTTTTCGAAAAGGTTTCAGCATCAAAAAAGATAAAGTGAGATTGCACCCGCCACTCAGCCAAAAAATTTACAAATTCATCATAAAAATAGTTTACATAACACTATCATCATCAGCATCTCCAACAGAGACAATTTTCTACATTAATAAATGTAAACGGACAATATCAATTAACAAGACTGAACTTTAAAATAAACACTAACAATAACAAAATGAACATTAATATCAATAAGTTAAAATGAACACTAACAATAACAAAATGAACATCACTGTTAAAAAAATAAACATCATTATCAATGGTAAATTGCACTAGTACAAAAAATGGATTTTGCTGCGGTTTTTTCCCCATTATTTACTGCGGTTTTGAACCGCAACACTTATGGTAGCGGCAAATATGGTAACAACAACAAAATAAATGATAAAAATAGAAACCAATTCAAAAGAAAATAAGCAAAGCTAACCTTAACGCTGAAGCCAACAATAAATCGCCACCATTAATCACCACCATAAATCGCCTCCAAAAGCCACCAAAAATCGCCTCCAAAACGCACAAAATCAGAACACAAAAATTAAAACACACACAAAAATAAAATTAATACTGAAAAATAAAACAAGAAGAAGGAGAGAAAAGAGGTGGATTTTACCGTAATAGATGTAGGAGAATGAGATCGAGAGGAAAAAAATGAAGAGAGAGATATTTTTGGAGGAAGAGAGAAGATCAGAAGAGGGAGATGAGAGAGAAGAGAAGACGAGTGAGGCTGTTGATGAGGCTATCGCACACCTATAAAAAATAAACCAAACGACACTAACTAATGTAGCTAGGGAAGTAAGGATCGAATCCTCAGGGAAACAATTGAACCCTATTAGTTCTAAAAAGCTTAAATCGTACAAAGGGCCTTGGTCGAGAAATATTGACTAACTAACTGACTACTGACTAATTACTAACTAATTACGGGAAATGACAGAGATTTAAACCAATAAATTAAGCCTAGGGTCATTCGGGTCACCAAGAACAACTAATGGATTCACTAACAAAGATCGCTCAACCTCACAATTGTCGTCAAATTAGGGCTCACTAATTCTCTCGAATTTAGACTCCCTCGAAACTCATCTAGCGGCTCTCGCTCATGCCTAGACTAATTCCGCCTATTATTCAGTGGCCTTATTGTGGTATTTTTACCTCTCGGCATCAAATTCAACAATTACCGGAATTACAACTAAATCTGCGCATAATTCAATTGTAAACGAAAAAACCCAATAATAGGAAATTGACTACTAATTGTGGAATTGAAACAACCTAATTTAGTTAGTCCATTAATTAATCAAGGTTTCCCTAACCCTAGAAATTAGACTACTCACTCATGATTATGAAAATTAAAGCAAGAATAATTGTAAAGTTCATAATTGAATTCATGAAATAATTAACAATTAAATTAATTAGCATCAACAATTAACTAAATTAATTAGACTAAAGAGACTAAAAAGCATAAATTAACTAAAATAAAGAACAGAAGTAGAAGAATTACCAAATTGAAGAACAAATTGAAGACTTGAATTGAATTGAAATTTAATGCTATGAACAAAACCCTAATTTCCCAAATTAATTTTGAGAGAAAAATATGCTTAATTATAAAACCTAAGAGAGTAATTCTAAATTATGAAAAGCATAAGCCCTTTTGCCTAGAAAGTCGTGCCTAATGTACCCAAAGTTGGGCTTACAAAGCCTAACTACGTACGAAGAAAATAAAAAGGAATTAAAATTCCCGGAAGAACGGCTGATGCGGGCGCATAGGAGGTTTATGCGCCCGCATCAGACCTCCGGAACGCCTTCTAGTTTGTTTTTCTTCTTAAATGCGCCCGCATGCATTGTTTGTGCGCCCGCATCAATACCTCAGAAGTCATTTTATTTTCTTTTCTTCTTATTTCTTCATGAGTTCTTTAAGATTTATTTTCATACTTCTTGACACGCATTTCCATGCATCTTCATTCTTATCCCGTCCAAGCTTTCCGGCTTCGTTCCGAGCCTTGGTTTCCGTGCCTGAAATTACAAAACACACCAAAACCGAGCATGACAACCGCAAATGACAAAAATCAACTAAAAAGCTCTAAAATTGCCGGAAATCAATCAAACTTGGCGAGACACTTCAAATTAGCTAAAGAACATCAAATGAGCTAAAATCGAGCCAGAATAACAACCACTAGGCATAAAATTGACTCGAAACAAGGGGAAAAACACTATAAAAACCGCACATATCAAATTCCCCCAAGCCAAGCCTTTGCTCGTCCCGAGCAAAGATAACGAAATGACTTTCACCCCATAAAAACATATGCATCACAACTCAAGGATCCTTCCGAGTTTACTAAGATCAAAGCAAGTCAAATGCTACACATTCCTAAGCAAAAGTCAAACAAAGCCAACCGAGCAAGTTTAATGAATCGATGACTAGAATAGCTCACGGGTTGTCACTCCACACAATTGAGCATCTAATAATGTAGCTCACCCTCACCACCCAACCATAAGAAAATGAAATGCAAATGCAATAAAGTGTTTAAATTGCAAGTTTTGAGGAGCCCAAATCCACATCTCACACCTCATGCAAGTGTTTAAAGGTATACACTCAATCCTAAAGTCGACTCGAAATGCAATTAATACTCTACGACCTTGCCAAAAGACTCTTCCACAATCAACCAAAGCATGCACATGAAGATCAAAGAGGACTTTATAAGCTTGTAACGTAAGGCTAGGGTGAAGGGTAGGATAAATTTGGGATAATGTGGCTGAAAATGCGGGGTATACGCATATAAAACATCGGAGACTCACCAACACATCATACAATAACATCAATGTCTCCCATCATCCAATTCCAACCGTATCAAACCAAACTTTTCAATTTCCGTTCACTTCACACCTTTATTTTCATTCAAAGCACAAATATAAACCAAATTCAAGCTTTTCATTCATCTAATTCAATTTCAACTTGTTTTTCTCTTTTTTTCAAAAAAAAAAAAAACTTTTTTTTTCTTTCATTTCATTGCCTTTTTCTTTTCTTTTTTCATTTTAATTTCACGACTCTTAATAGTTAGCCATTAAGACCAAACTATCACACGTACATAACTGGACTCCAAATCACATTCACAAACCAACATACTGTGTTTTAAAACACAATTCCAGTCATTGGTACGCAGAGCCTTAATGTGAAACTTATAGAATCTCCTGTAAATCAAAAATCCACAATTTTACCGAATCCTCCAAATACACCATCACAACAATCAACAACCACAGCAAACCACAACATGACTCCCCCAAGCCAAGCTTGGGCATACAATATGTCATCAAACATCGAGGCCAAAAAGGGTTGTAATGCGGTTAAATTTTTTTGTGAGGGATGTAGGCTTACGAAAACACAGGATCAAGGGAAAAATGTTCAGCATGAAAATCCTAATAATGTATCTGAAGGCTCTAACACAATTGAATGCCTCTTATCATGCGCAACATGCAACAAAACCTCAATTAAAAGTTACTAAAGTCCAAAGGCAAACCCAAGATCATAAATGCACCAGGAACTAAGCACACATGAAAAGAATACGATTTAATGTAGCCTATGAGATTAAAAGTGGCTCAAATCCTCCTGCTAACACAGTTCAAGTCCAAGACCAAGCAAGGTTAGACAGAGTTGACAAATACAAGGAATGCTAGCAATTTAAGACTAAGTCATGCCCGGCAAATCACATAAGTAGACTCATCCGAATACAAGAATCATGAAGTTTCAGAAAATTTAAGCAAATGGGTAAATGAAAAGTCAAATCAACGAAAAACCGAGACGAGCAACTAGCCAATCACAACAAGAATTCTCTTTTAAAAGCTGACTACATTAAACTAGGAAAGCAGTACATTTTTTTTGGTTACATGTAAACTCCCGGCCTTAAGGGACGGTACAAACCATGTAACGGTCCTACAAAAGCAGTAAAAACTACACTAGAAAGCAGAAAAAAAACTAAGGCTAAACAGCTATTCCCAAAACATACAGGTACAAGCAAAAGGAGACCGGAGTTTAGGAACATCTAACCCAATGTAAATCAACCAAAACCGTAAATTCAATATCAGAAGTCCTAGTCCTGCTTCGATTGTCATATCTGCAGGGGAAAAGAAACAAAACCAAGTCCAAAAAGAAAAATAAAAGAGAAATAAAAAAAAACTGTTTACAACTAATTACAACCTAAACAAGAGTAACTAATTACCCCCCCCCCAAGCCAAACATTGTCCCGTCTCGGGATACGTAATCAATAAAAATGGGGCAGGGAATATGAGCTGCAGGACGTCCTACTGCTGCCCGGGGGCCCTCCATAGGGTGGAAACTGGGTAGTAGTAGTGGTGGAGAGGGTAGGAGGTGGGGTCTACATTGGGGTCACTACTGGGGTGGCCAGTTAGGGTGGTGGGAATGGTTGCACGTGGCCCGGTCAAATGATGCATGTGCTCTCTCCATTGGACCCAATGCAGGTGATCCACATCAGTTCGGAGACCGCGGACACTATCATCTAATCTATCAACCGATGTCCGTATTGCTCGAACCGCTGGTCAATCTGATCGAACCGCTGAGTGTTGTAGGCATGCATTTCGTCCAGGCGGTTCATCAGAGGGGTCATATCAAAGGCGCCCTGGGGAGGTGGGAGTGGCGGAGCTAGTTGTTGAGGAATGTCCTNCCTGAGGGACACCCCCCGCCTGCTGCATTACTTGGGCCATTCTAAGGGCCCTCTTCTCGGCATCCGTCCTCTCAACTAGTGGGATAGGGTCTGGGGGAATCCTCCAGGGGTTTACGCCTTCGGGATGGTCCAAGTAGTAGGTGGAGGTGAAGGCGTTGGGAAGGTAGCACCAGGATAATTCTCGGACATTCCATACCAAGCGTTCATGCCGGCCTCTAGTGTATGTTCTGCAGAACCCGGCAGTCCGCAAGGAGGGAATGTCCATCAGTGGGTTTTCTTCAATGGGGTGCAACCCTTCAAAGTTTTCTCGATGGCCTAACTGGTAGGCCAACCAGGTAATCATGCCTCCACAATAAATGACCCCCGTGTTTGTGGCACCCTCAGCTATCTCAGCAAATCTACGGGCAAGGAAGAACCCGTAGTTGTAGTCTCGGCCTCGTAAATGGGATCCCTCAGTAGCTAACCACAGGAGTCTGAGCTCATCAGGATAGACTTGCCCCAACTCTCCTCGGGAAAATAGGCAATAGGTAATGAACCGGAGGAAGTATCGGAGGGCTGCATGTTGAACCTCCGAAGTCTTACTGGTGGATGAGGCATAGGGGGTGGTACCGTCAGTGATACGGAGCCACCAGGAGGCTTCATCGTAGTTGGACCAACCATGCTCGAGGGCTACAGAAACCAAGTTGTCTGGGTCCCAGAAGAAGTGTTCGTTGAACTGCTGAAGGGTGAGCTCATAATGGGTACCGAAGATGGTGAAACTGACCATCCCTGTTCTAGCTGTTGGGTTACTGGGGTTTCGTACAATAACCCTGAAGTGGAAGGTGGAAAGGAACTCCAGAGTGAGTTCCCGGTATGTGGGTGGGGCCATTGGTTCGCCATCAGGTCCTGGCATGGTGACTCCGAGCCATGCACCCCAACCAATGTTATCTGCCATCTGGACCACTTGGTCAGTGATCCCCATCTCATCGCAGGTGCTGCGGTCAAAGAATCTGGTAGAGCGGATGGGCCGCTTTTGCAGTCTCTCAAACCGGGCTTGTTGTTGGCGGCGGTTTGGTGGTGCGGGGTCCCCCGAACTGGAGCATGCTGGTTGTTTGCCCCTAGAAGCCGAGGTAGAAGACTCGGTCCTCTGTGATTTCCTTGAGGTTCTTTGAGAGCTCATGGCTCCTGAAAATCGAAAATGAATGCATTAGAACCATAGTGAAAATCATGACAAAACACATAACATAACAAGCTCATGCAATGACAAAATCTTCAATTAGATAATTTGAGTGGAAATTTCGGCATGACCCGTCTATTTTGTCAATATAGCCAAAAGCCGTGAGCTACCAACAATCACCAAAACCAATCTTTTTCAACACAAAACCAAGATTTCCACACATTTCCAAAGCTTTCAACATAAGTTCAATAGAACACAAATCTCATGAAACCGAAAATGCAACTATTACCAACATTTTAAACCTCAACTACTAATCCAAAGTATCATATTTCACCAAGTGACCACTACACTCAAGGGAAGGAAATATAATCAAATTTTCATGGCATTATCAACACAAATTAAGGCAAGAAAAATTGGCAAGTCAAAACTACAATATCATCAACTCAAGAACCCAAAGCATTGTTCACAATCGTAAAATAGGGCATGAATTTTACTAAGTTATAAACTTGAGATTGAAATTTAATAACACTTAAACAAGCAATTATCAACATCACACAAGCATAAACTCAAGAAAAATTATATTATAAAATTGTAACTACGAACCCTATAGTGTGAACGTCATGAAAAATTCAAGAAAACTTGTTAAAACTTGCTTAAAGTTAAATTTATACCTTAATAGATGAAGATGAATTGAAAGCAAAGTAGAAAAAACGCCCAAATAGTCCAAAATTAATCAAAAATTGCCCCAAAATTGCAGAAATTCGCGCGCCTCTATTAGCCCCAAATTGCAAATTGAACAGGCTATCGCACACCTATCAAAAGTAAACCAAACGACACTAACTAATGTAGCTAGGGTAGTAAGGATCGAATCCTCAGGGAAGCAGTTAAACTCTATTAGTTCTAAAAAGCTTAAACTGTGTAAAGAGCCTTGGTCGAGAAGTATTGACTAGCTAACTGACTATTGACTAATTACTAACTAATTACTGGAAATGACGAAGGATTAAACCAATAAACTAAGCCTAGGGTCATTCGGGTCACCAAGAACAACTAATGGATTCACTAACAAAGATCG
>PYUH01000433.1:760558-780130 GCA_016808085.1 Suaeda aralocaspica | reverse complement strand
GGCCCCCCCCCCCCCCCAATGCCAGTCCAGACTGCAGCTCCTCTGCGGCCGCTCCCGCGGACCGCAGTCCACTTGTGGACTCTACTGTACCGGGGACAACAGCCCCCTCTTCCTCTCTTGACTCTTTGGCCTCTTCTGACTTGGGGTGTGGTCAACGCACTAAACGTCCTCCTGGCTAGTTTAAAGACTGCATTGCACATACCATTAACGAGTATATTCCATCCTCAAGTTCGTCGGTTTCTTCAAGTCCCTCAGGTACTCCTTATCCCATAGTTAATTTTGTTAATTATGACAAATTTTCACCTCATCATTGAGCTTTTATTTCAGCTATAACCGAGGGTGTTGAGCCTCATAATTTTAAGGAGGCTATGCTTGATCCCAAATGTCGATTGGCCATGCAACAGGAGATTGATGCTTTGGAGAAAAATGAGACATGGGTGCTGGATACCTTGCCCGTAGGGAAGAAAGCACTTGGATGTAAGTGGGTTTACAAAATTAAATATCGTGCTGATGGTACAGTTGAACGCCTTAAAGCTCGTTTGGTCATTTTCAGCAATCTTCAAGTCGAAGGGATTGACTATAATGAGACGTTTGCTTCAGTGGCTAAAATGGTCACCGTTCGTGTTTTTTTAGCAGTGGCGGCCGCAAAGAATTGGGAACTTCATCAGATGGATGTACATAATGTTTTTATGCATGGAGATTTAGACGAGGAGGTGTATATGCGGCCTCCCCCCGGTTTTCATACTGGTCATCCTGGCCTTGTGTGTCGATTAAAGAAGTCTCTCTATGGGCTTCATTAAGCGCTTAGGTGTTGGTTTTCCAAGTTGGCTCAATCTCTACGACGGTATGGTTTTGTTCAGTCTTACTTGGACTACTCTATTTTTACGTTGCACCGCTCTCACATAGTGACAATGTGAGCAAGTGATTTTGGAGGTGTCGCGACGTGCAGTGGTGCTAGGTGAACGATCAAAAGGCAGAGCAAATATATGTGAGTCAGAGGTGTCCTTAATGGAGTTGCTGCTCGCAATACCTTGAGATCGCTCTTCCTGAAGAAAAGACGCCAAGGCACGTTCAAGAGTAGGAGGTGGTGTTTGAGAAAGAAGATTAGTACGAACAGCCGCATAAAGATCATCATCAACCCCGATGAAGAATTGATGAAACTTCTTCTCCTCCCGATCAGCCGCAAATTTATCAGCGACACCACACTTAACACCGCCACATGTGCATCCATGCAAGGGCTTTAATCGTGTAAGATCATCAAATAAACTCATCAATTAATTGTGGTAATCATCAATGGACATAGTTTTGGTCTGCTTACAGTCAATAATAGAGGCGCGCAATTGTTGGAGGCGAGGCCCGTTTGCCTCGCGAAACCTCTTCTCCAAATACGTCCAAAGTTTAGAAGCATCATCAAAATATGGAGTTGAGGCAACAAGTTTAGAGTCAATAGTACGTAAAATCCATGAGACGATCATAGAATGCACGGTCTCCCAATCTAAGAGTTTCTTCTTGTCAGTAGGCTTAGAAAGAGTACCATCAACAAAGACGAATTTTCGACATGATTTCAAGGACAACGTGAGTGCCCTAGACCATGCCAAATAATTATCACCCTTCAAGATTACGTGAGTAATCAGGTTCCCAGGTTGATCTCCGGCCCCAAGGTAAAACGGAGAGGAAATATCAATCTTGCCGTCATCGGCCATGATAGAGAAAAAAATTCAGAACGAGTGGAGTTTAGGGTTTGATGGCTCTGATACCATGTCAAGAATGTGAATTCTCTGTTAGGTTTTCATTAGTGAGTCATTGTATACTTATACAACCTAAGATATGGGCTTAATATATACAACCCAAAACTAGTACAATACATAAGGTCCAACAGAGACTTGTCATTTGGGGATGTTGATTAAACTTTTCCATTGCCTCAACTTTAACTTTCATTGAAACAAATTGTTAGTTGAAGAATGTGAAGGTGGATTCCTTAGACGAGAAATTATACAAAAATCCCCGAGATAAATTTACTAAATTAATCTCACCATGGAGTTTTTTTTAGTGACCTAAAATTCATTTATACTGACTTGAAAACATTTACCCGTGACTTGATTTTTCTAAAAAATTTGTTACTTGATACTTATGCGCTATGACTTGATTTAAAATGTGACTAGAAAAGTATATATTGTTAGTTGAAATTGAATGGTTGTGACTTAATAAATTTATTTAAATTAATCTCGAGGATTTTTTTAAAGACTCTTTAGATGGATCAACTCTTTTCTTCCTCATCAAATTTTATATCCGAACTTTAGATCTTAGCTTGTCATAGCAGTAGCATAACACGAACTCTAACCACTTGTGAGTGAGAAATTGATTAGAAGCTAATATGTTATAAAAAAAACCGTTGTACCATAGTATACTGGAGCACAGCTCAAATAAGTTTAAGAGAATTGAGCCTATGTAAAGTGGGGAATGAATATCGCATTCATTCGGTGTATAGTAAAATTATTGTACAATGGCCAACTTGAACCAATTTTTTGATAAATAGAATTAAATCTTTGGTAATTTTAATCATTGAAATTTAATTAAATAATTTGAACAAATAGCTTTTATTTATGGCATAATAAGGTATATTTATTCATTAAAATAGTTTTTTTTTAGTATCAGAAAGAGAATAAGTGCATGAACACTTAGCTGATTTTAGGGTAACTAGAGCTCAAAAAGTGACTCGAACTAAATAAAGTGTAACTTAATATGATTTTATAGCAACTAGAACACAATAAAGTGTAACTTTGAACCCGTTATACAGTAAAACTTTGTCGAATTGTACATAATATCTTTGTTTTTACAAGTACACCACTTCGAATTGATACATCAATTGTCATAATTTTTATTAATAAATGAAGATGCGAGTTTTTAGAATTGGCATTGCCTTTGTGGGGGTTTCTCTTAGAATTTCACTTTTGAGATTGTGAGTTCAGCTACTTTTGACGATTGCTGTCAATAGTGTTATCTTTCCTTGATACTTATCTTTATTCCATCTAAAACCAGTAACATCAATTCCATCACATAAATTCATCGGTTTTCATCATAAATTCATTAGATTTTCGAACCAATCCATACCCGACAAAAAAAAAAATATTCATACTTGTGTATTTAATTCCTCTTTAGGGCTTAAAATTCACATCAACCACACCTAAATTAACACTACCAAACACCTCCGGAGCATGAAGGCTACACATATAATTGACAAGGTTGTCGTTAAAAATCAACACCACTTCATCACCGGTGAACATAAAACGCAAACAAAGCAAGATGCCTGATGTACTAATCACGCTAAAATTCATGGCGTGGCTACCAACAATCAGTAGATCTGTAGATCGGGGGCTCGTCGATGACCTAGAGGGTGGCGACCACGACGAGTTGCCGGTGAGCGCGTCTAATCGCGGTTGAAAGATCGTGGTTTGAGGATAAGGTAAGTTGATAAGTTTAGATTTTGGGGATGAGAAAATTAGAATGAAATCCTGCTCGCACTCAAGTCATGACATGTGAAGTTTGATTATTTCGGTGAATTATAGCCCAACCTAGATACAAATTAATTTTTAAGAATTTCAATTAGTAAAAAAAAAAATACGATCAAAGAAAAAAGTGGAAATAAAATGCATTATTAAAAAGTGCATCACTAATTATAGCATAGATAAACATACCAAAGAAAAACGAAAAGAAAGAGTATGTGCGCTATGCTTGTTTCAATAACAATTCAATAAACTCATTAAATACTAGTAACTCTAATTTTATAAATATGTTAAACTAAATACATCAAAAACAATAGCTCAAAGATTATAAAAAAATCATAGTTTACTAATGTAGCTTTTATTTAAACTCTAATGCTAAATTTTGTACAAATAAAATCTCAAGATACAACAAAAAGCACTTCAGAAGGTTGTCGTCAAATACTTTAAATCAACGAACAAAAAACATTTTTTTCAAGGGGGTGTCTATAGACTCATTTTTTCCCTTTTTGTTTGTACTTTGTGCGGTTATACATGAATTTGATAACTTATAAAGTCTTTACGATACAATCATGTAAGAAAAACAAAGCAATTTTCTCAATGAATACTTTATTTTATATACGAAATTATGACTTTACCAACATTTCATTAGTAATGGAGACAATAAAAAAAAAATAAGTATGAACATTACAAGACTATACTCTCGTCAATAATAGTTTATTAATTTTGTTAATAGCTTAAAATTATTATACTTCTAAAAAGTTCATACTTATTTTGCTTCAATTGATACTCAATTCTGTCCCTCCCCCCCCCCCCCTCCTCTGAACTCACATTCTCTACCATACTAACAAGAAAAGTATTTTCTAATTCACATCTATTAGCCAACAGATGAACAAAGCTACTCCGTATTTAGAATTCCAAATACGACTACTTTTTTAGGTGGTTTAGATCATGTTTTTATGAATCTTACTTAAATCTCACCATTTAATATTGTCTAGCTACCTTTTTCGAATATAATGGGAAAATATAAGCCAAAAGTAAACAAAGACGGCTATTACCAGAAAAAAAAAAAACCTGAAGATGATGATGAAAATATGCAATAATTGCGAAAATTTGCTACTAAATTTTCTTATTCTATCCGCAAATTAATCGACTAAACTGGAATTTTATTTCATTCACACACTCCGTATTATTTTTTATCCAATTTTTTTTACTTACAGAAAAATTAATGAAACAAGTTGTAGTTGTTCTAAAAAGTCCATCACTAGAACAATTACCTTTCTTGGATGCGAGCAATAAACAAAATAATCAGTTTTTAGGGCTAAAACAATCATTATGTGCAGCAAATCATTCTCACTTCCATTCAAATACAATAAGTAAAAAAAAAAAAAAAACATTTCGATTTGAATATTTCAAGTCAGATAATCATGTACAGGTTACTTTTGCCACCTCTGTCGGGTTGCGCAATGGCAGATTCACGTGGGTATAGAGGGATACAATTGCTCCTCTTTTAGGTCAAGCCAGAAACTTAACAAAGTGATCACTTTCTAACATGTCTCTTTGGTTAACCCATAACTCACCAAAGAGATCGGTTTCTTAAGCACCGAAACTCAAGACATTGGCTCCGTTTGGTAGAGCGTAAAACATTTTCCATGAAAAGTGTTTTCCTCCCTTTTCCAATTTTACATTGTTTGGTACACAAAGGAATTATAAAATCATTTTCCATGAGAGTAAATTTTTCCTTACAATGATGGAAAACCATTTTCCTTCCAAAATGAAAGGAAAACAATTTTCCTTTCATCCCCTTATACACTCTTTCCTCACTACCTTCTTCCACCCCCTTCATTTTCCCTATTTTCATCACTTTTTTTACATGCTACCAAACAATGGAAAATTGTTTCCATGAAAATTGTTTTCAATGAAAATCATTTTACATTGAAAATGTTTTACGCCCTACCAAACAGACCCATAAATTCAAAAGCTAAGAGTGTAGTAATATTAAAAACCATCCTCTTAGGTTTATCCAACTTCTGGCACAATTACTGAAAATTTTCTCTATTGATGAAAATTGAAAGAAACTTGTTTATTTGTCACTTTCATTATTACACACTAATCTAATATTGCACATTAGGGATAATACATACTTTAAAAATATGAGTACAATCTTCTATGATTGTACTACTCCATATTATTGTCAAAANTATAATTTTCAAAATATTGATTTTTTCTCATAAATTATTTTATATATATATATATATATATATATATATATATATATAAGTCTTATAACTTTTTTGAGGAGACGAACCAAATCTATATATCTGTAGCATCAATTACATGAACTTATGTTATGTGTGCACGTATAAAATTATGTTATATCTGCTTAAGGTTTTATTATATCTACAATTCTGCATAAACTTAAGTTATTTCTGCATGACTTATGTTACATCTACATAAAATTATGTTAAATCAGCATGAACTTCCGTTATATCTTCATGAGATTTTATTACTTTTGCATGAACTTATAGTTTTGGGTCGAGCAGGCAGACGGTCAAGCCCAATACTTATACATATTTATTTGTCCTTCACTTCCAAACCTTAAAAATATGTACGTAGTATACTAATATAATTTCTACGTAAAATTCAAGTAAAATTAGTAAATTTTTTTTTACTATACAAGTGCTTTGGACAAGAATAAAAATGATGCATTTTTTCCCTTCAATATAGATATCTAAGGAGCGAAATTACCATACAAACCTAAATGTCAAAAATCCTAAAGGTCTGTTTACTTCAACTTAAAACCTATTCAGTTCAGTTCAACTCTTCTCTTATTTTGCTATTTATTAATCTTTCATAAAAAACACTTTAAATTCAGTTTATTTTATCTGTTTTCAGTTGAAGTAAACAGGCCCTAAATCCGTCACTACACCCTCACCTCATCCGACTATAGGGACGACATTTGTCAATAGCCAGCTAGATCAAAGCCTATAACCAAATTCCAAATGGCGCGGGAGAATAACAGCAGTGAAGCAAAGCAAACTTTATAAGCGCAGTTGGTTTTGAAGTGGAATAAAAAAGGAATTTTGGCGGTAGGGTCCACTCTTTCTTTCCTTTTCAATTCCCCTCTTGCTCTACCGTCACCATCTTTCTTTTGCCATAAATGCTCTTTTATTTTCTCCTTTTTATTTTAATTTTTTTTTATTTAAACAACTTTTTTTTGGTTCACTTACTTCAACATTTTCATTCATTATTTCAGTTTATCCTCTCAATATCCTCCTTCTCTTCCTCTTTCTGTCTTTACTGTTTTCAATCTTCCTCACCAACCTTTTTTTTCCATCAAATTATCCTTCATATCAAAAAATAATAATTACGCAGTTTTTTTTTTGGGTTTATTCTATTGGTTGATTAATATATAAGTGTTTTTTTTATATGAAATAAATAATGGAAATTGAAGAGAAGAGTAACAATGGTCTTGAATCAAGTTGTGAAGATCACCCTGTTCTTCCCTATCATAAGGTAATTGTTATTTCCCATTTTAAAAAAATTAATGTAAAATTAAAAAAATTGGACTAAATTTTGGCTTCCTATTAAATTAATAACTTGACTTCATTGAGTGAAGTCACGATTTTTGTGTTGCACATATTTTTTTTTTTTATTTCAATTATAATTTTATTCCTTATTTTAATTTTATTTTAAAATTTCATTTATTAGTCTTTTGTAACGTTGTTTTCCACCCAATTCATGTAGTTTTTTTGGCTAACAACTAACTGACCATAAAATTAAGGAAAATGATATGATATATATAGCCCATGTATGTATAAGAAGCTAAAAGTGAAAATGAAAAGGTTATATCAAGTATTGAATCTCAAATGATTACCATGAATTCTTAAATTGTTTTTATTTTAAGAAATGAATTTAATGCTTATCAGATATCATTTCCTTAAAATTAACCAAATAAATCGTCGAAAATCATTCTAGTTAAATTACATTACTTCGTTTCGTTTTATTGATTACACCTTAACTGATTATATGTTAATTTTGATTGTAAGTTTAGATTATAAATTTTATTTATAGGCTTGTACTCTGTAGTAGATATGTGTTTAATTGGGTGTTGAAATCCTCGAACAATCTCACCTAAGTATTAAACACTACTTTCTTATAAATAAAATGTAGCGATGATATAAAGTAGAAAAAAAATGTCTAATAAATGTATTTTACGTGTAACTTTGTAAGTTGTAAACTTGTAACTGATGTAGTAAAATTTAATTTACCGGCTTTAGAACTTATAACTTATAACTTATAAGTGACTCAAACTTTATCCTCTATTATAAATGTGACCTAGAGTCATTATACTCCCTATTAAATATTCCTTTTATTTTTATTCACTTGTTACATTGGCTCTCACATTCTATATTTTTGCAAGATAATAATTATATAGGGATCATAATTTTATAGAATGTTTGAGAGTAAAAATGTGTTATTAAAGATAGAGACGTCAAAAATAAGGGTAAAGTGGAATAAAATTAGTAAAAAAAATAACAACAGTAAGGATAAAGTTGTAAATGCTTGTATGGAGACTACTATCTAACAACAAAATGTAACAAGTAATTAGAGATTTCTCTTTTAAGTATATGTAAAGTGTATGATAAATTAAATATTGGTCTTATACTCTTATGGTCTATTACCATTTTTCACATATTTTTAATCTAATTTAATGGTTACAACTTACAAGTATACCAAGTATGGGTATATGATAAGATACTACACCTACTATCTACAGCTCTAAAAGTACTATCTAAAGTCTAGACCACTCTTTAAGTGGAATAAAAGAATTTTGTATGTTGTTTTGCATGAGATCAACTTTGCCTTTTCTAATTCTTTTTCGAATTCATTTCTGTTTTTTTTTTTTTTTTGTTATACAATTAATGAGGTATCAAAAGATACTACGTAGATATTTTGTTTGCCACGAAGTAACTTATTTTGGGTACTTCAGCTCGTTTTAGTAGTCGACCATACAAAAAACTTAAGCTTGTTTACTTTAATTTAAAATTGGTTTAGTTCAATTTAACTTTTTTGTTATTTTGCTACTTATTAATCCTTCGTAAAAAAATTTCAGTTCAACTCAACACAGCTCAGCTCAATTCAGTTCAGCTGTTTTCAGCTGAAGTAAACAGACCCTTAATCTACTTTATTTCGTTTTTCAGCTAAAAAAAATTGTCTTGTACGGCCTATTTGGCAAATTATTTGCAATTGCAAGAGAGAGAGAAATAGTTGACCACTTATAAGGAATAGAGACAACTAATATGATTTAAAAAATATTTTTGTTGATGATAAATATTGCAACTAAAAAAACACAAAACCACTAATCTGAAATAGAAAGTGTTGTACCTTAATATATACTTTGGAAATGTGTAGTGTATGTATTGCATATAGCCGATACAGGTGTCAATTCATTGTTTGTCATTTTTCATCAAAGTGCTAGATTATTCACAAGCTAATTAATCCCTGTAATTAATTCTTAATCCGTATTAAAAACAAAAACAACTCTTTTTGTATCATGAAATGCACGTTCCAAGAGTTGCCAAAACAACAAGCTTTGGACGGTTTTAAATTGTTTTTGGATTTAGAAATTTAAGTTTATTTTAGTGTATTTTGTTTAGTAAAGGAAGATTTTCTATAACACGAAAGAAATTAAGGGAGCATAATTTAAATAAACACTTCAAGTTAATGATATTCTTAATCATCAATTACTCTACTATTTTAAGTTCCAGTTATAAATTTTACATTTTGAGTGGTTTTCATGTCAGATAGTTAGTTACGTATTTGCATCTTCTTTAAGTTTGTTTGAAGTTTTGAATGTGTAGCTTTCAAAGTATCTATGTTTCATAATTCTCATGTTCTAACATTATTTTTTTTACATTTTGACTAATACTAGTATTCACAAATCACGTTTTTACCATTATTGACAATTTTTATACAAGTAAAAGCATGTTTGATTATATAAGGTCCTGTTCTCCCCGACTTATTTTTACTTATTTTCAGCAAAAATAAGTTTAGTTCAGCAAAGTAAGTTCAGATCAGCAAAATTAAGCTCAGTTTAGCAAAATTAAGTTTCAATCCTTGATAAATTGTTAATGATTTCAGCAAAAATATATTTAGTTCAGCAATAATAAGTTCAGATAAGTAAAAATAAGTTCAATTCAACAAAAATAAGTCAGATCAGCAAAAAAAAATTTGACGAGAACAGGTTCTAAGTGTTGTTTAGTTCACTTCGATTTATTTTTACAAGTACATAACTAAAGATAATAATGCTAGAAGATTTACATTGACAAACATTAAAATGTAAAATGTAAAACGGAAGTGGTACATTAATTTAAATAACATCCCATAAAAATTAAAAATATTATTATTAGCATATAATGAGTATGGAAGATGCTAACAAGTGGACTAAAAATCAAGGAATCATGAAAGAAAGTCAAATTTGTTCCTTAATAATAAAGATTTCCTCACTAGTGCCACTGTAGAAATGTTTAGATATTTCGGTAGAATGAACTATTGTTATGGTAGGCCACTGCTGATCTAATGTGTTGCATTAATATTACTCTGGCCTACTTCATCCTTTGAATTTGATGACTACCATTCTTTCTTGATTGTAGTTCATCATTGAATGATATTTTTGTGGAGCTATTTACTATTGACAATAATGATTAATTTCTTAGGCTCTAATTTTCCAAAATATGCTACTGTGATTGTTTCTAAAAATTTCAGTTTTTTCGATTTTATTAATCTTGATAGTATCTTCTAAATATAATGGTCTATGCCTATAAACCGTGGTAATACTTGTACAAAAACTAACTCATGATAGCAATGTAACATTGAATTGGAAATAACTCGTTGTTTGATAAGGAAGGTGAATGAACCTCTATCATGACTGACTGTAGCAACTTGTTGGACTTAGATTATATACCCACATTATCATTTGTATCTTGAATTACTTAAACTTGTGATCTTTTAGGATGAGGGTTCGACTGTCGATAATGAAGACACAAAATGCAGTGTGCCTAACTGGAAAAAGCAGAACCTGTTTCTTGAGATTCCTACTCAGAAAGTCGATCCACAGCAAGATTGTGTTAAAATCAAGATGCCTACTACACCAAAGCGAGTCAACTTTGCTTTGACACCGACTTCATCTGATATGAAATCGTATGAATCTGCTGGTCCTTCATCAGTGAAAGGGCGCTCAGCTTTGAAAAACCTTCTGCCAAAACTTGGCTTCATCCATAGGTCTTCCTCAGATGTTGAGAAAGCTGCCTGCACAACAAGTGATGTACCACTTTCAACACCTCGAGAGAAGACATCCATCCCAAGGTCATCCTCTCTAACAAAGTTATTTACTCCGAGGACATCTCTTCCTGTCACTCCAAATGAGAACCCTGGAAGCACAAACGGTTCACTGCATTCTTATGTAAGTGTTCTTAACCAATCTTTGTCTAATAGGTGTGATCACGTAGCAATTTAGTTCGATTTAAATTAAAGTTCCTGTCAAACTCATACTTTTTCTTCTGTAGCCTATAAAACAACCGCTATAATGTAGCTAATGCCAATGGACCACAATACCGCATTTTCATATTTATTGAGTACAATGAAGTTTGCTGGCTGTGATTTTTGAAATGAAAATATGAGAAAAATATTCAGTGACAAATTAAGGTTGGGTACTCTCCCAAGTCTTAGAATTTGAAACATCATGTAAAACTCATGATTTAAACGATTTTTCTCTTCTTTAGTAATAATAGTTTTCTTTTGGATGCCAAGAACCCTTAATAAGTTAATATTCCAATGTACTTCTTGTAGCAAGGATAATTCTGATCATAACTCAGTCCTATGCCTTTATATGTATCAGCGTTGGATTTAACTGCTTACTTAATTTGCAGACAAAGGGAGCTCAAATGCAAGAAGCTCATCGAGTGCAAATTTCTCGCTCCCTTTCAGCACCACTCAATAAAGAAATGAAATTAAGAAGAATGGATTCTTTTATTCGTGTAATCCCTTCCCCCCGAGTAAAATCAGTAAAGACACGGGAGCTTCAAATTCCAAACATAAGTGTGCCAGAGGATACTGGTAAGTTATTTGTTTAATCTTCCTTTCAGTCACAGATGCTATGTTTGTTGCCTGGAATGAGCGTCATTTGTTTAATACTTTTGTTCTAGTTACTGGATAATTACTAAGCCAAGTTTATGAAAACATATGATACAATAGCCAAACATAACACATATATTTGTTCTCAAATACTCATGTACTACACTTCTAGCCTATTTTCAATAATGACTTATTGTTGTAGTGATGAATTTTCTAAGCCAAGTTTATGGAAACATATTGTATAATAGCCAAACATAACACAAAGATGTGTTCTCAACTACTCATGTACCTGAGTCTAGTCTCAATAATGACTTATTGTTGTAGTGATGAATTTCCTTATTCCCTTTCGATATTAATAACCACACTTTGTCTAATGAACCTTTTTGTTCTCCGTCATAACGCAGTATCATCTAGTCTATGCCACACATTAATGGATTTGCTTCTTAAGTCTGAAACTGATATTTTCTTACATTTTACCTGAAATTTGGGATTTGTCTTCCTGTACAATAGTACCCTGGACTAATGTCATTAGTCTTTGCATATAGAATTACATTTAAATCTAATGTAACATAGCAAGTGCTCACATATACAATCCATTGCAGCTAGGCCGTCAACCTAAACTTGATTATTGGCTAAATGATGACTCTTGTGTTAAAACTTGGTGAATATCGTGTGCCTTGAGTCCTGAAATATTGTATCCTCACTTTCCAGATGATTCAGAAGCTGATGCTGAAGATATACCAGAAGAGGATGCTGTTTGTAGGATTTGCTTTGTTGAATTAGGTGAAGGTGGAGAAACCCTGAAAATGGAATGCAGTTGTAAAGGCGAACTTGCTCTAGCCCACAAAGAATGTGCAGTGAAATGGTTTAGTATTAAAGGGAACAAGACGTGTGATGTATGCAAGCAAGACGTTAAAAACTTGCCTGTTACACTGCTACGTATGCAGAGTACTCGAGCAGCAAATGCTGGGGCAACTAGAGCTCAAATGATGAATATCAATGACTACAGGCAAGTTATTAACACTCTTCTTTCGTTTTTTCTTTTTTCATTTTGCTTTCAGTTATGTGCAAGTTTTGGCTAATTGTTAGGATTTTTGTTTTTTTGTGTCAATGTTCCACTTTTTAGTCATTCATATACTTCAATTAAAAAAAAAAATGTGTGGAATGTAGAAGATCGTCTCATCTTTATTCCATATTGAACAATTTGTATAGCATATATAGAGATAAACCATTGTACGAAAAAAAAATACTTTTATTGGTTTTAGTAGAAAATTGAATGGAGCTTTCAACATTAATCTCTAATTGAGACTCAAAGCATGACATTCAGAACTATCCTTAGCATTTAAAAATTGTCCCTGTGACCAACACAGTTTTCCTTAAATTATGGAACGACAATTAGAAGGCAACTGATGAATCAGACAGAAATCTGAACTCCATGCTGTGTACATGTGAGCTGTCCTAGGATGGTGTAGATGAGAAAAATAGATTACTTTACAATTGAGAGTTACTCTTTTTAGCCATCTTTGAAAAGAATAAGACATCAAGACAGCTCACCCTTTGTAGGAGCTCTGGCACGCATATTATTTGCTGTTTTGAGCAAAATGTATTCTATGTGACTATATAATTGCCTCTTTTCCCATTTTCAATCCATGTAAAGATTTAACACTTTACATGTGAATTGTTTCAGGGCATGGCAAGAAGTTCCTGTGCTTGTAATAGTCAGTATGCTAGCCTACTTTTGTTTCCTGGAGCAACTTTTGGTAAGACATTTCTCATGCCGATCCATAGAAAATTTATTGGCTGAAAGTTCTGACTGCGATATTTTTACTTATATTTCTTTTCTGTTCTGAGATGAGAATGTTCTTACTGACACTCCCTCCCCCCCCCCCCCCCCCTTATTCTGTTACCTTCCTTTTTCTAGCAGATGTCAACTGTGATAACCACTAACCAGAAGGACCAGTTGTCGAGGACTCGATGGTTTACGTCAATGGTATAACTCTTAGATTCCACTATCATGGTGCATTCAAAATCTACTAACTAATGTTCAACCATTGGAATTTGTATTATTTTACCTAAATCTCCTCTAATATAATAATTTTTTCCCTTTAGGATGCAAAGCATAGAGTAACCCTCACACATCGTCGTTCGAAGGTAATTAGTCTTCATTTGAAACAAAGACTACTCTAGTAACTACACTAGCCGAGGTCAACCATCGTACTATAAGTACACTATAATTATACAAATATTTGTCATGTACCATCATCGTTAGTTTAATCTTGACTTATTATAACATGTCACTTTCATTTGAATTTCACACCAAATAATACAGGAAAGATGAAATCTTTCAAATTCAAGTGACTATACCAACCGCATCAATAGAACAACTAAAAACTTATTTATGCTGTAGTAAGTGCGACAAAAGTTGCACATCTGCTCCTGAAGCTACATTCACATCAACTACTGTGCACCGCAAATGCCATCGCTCAGCCCAAGTAAGAATATAAGCACTTTAATATACACACTAACTCATGCTAGCATCAACTAAAGCTACATGAGAATCTTATGCATCTTTGCAGAGCAATTTTGAAGATAGATGCAGTTGATGAAACTGGTTCAATTGTGCTTACCATGTTTGCAAAAAATAGAGCAACTCTTTGGAATGACATGTACTGAACTATGCCATTGAAAGAAAGGGTAATTTTCGACATAGCCAAAACTACTAATAATACATGGATTGCAAGCTCAAAAAGTACTTCAACTCTACATTATGCACATACGTATCCATAATTACATATTGTGTTATTTACACAGGGCAACAGGAGGCTATAGCAAAAAAGATCAACGAAGTTGTCAATCAACACTCAACATGGGCATTGGACCAACTCGTAGCTTGACCAAGAACAAAATATTATGGGGAGTTCGCTCTGTAGCTGTAGAATGAAGGTGATTTTCAAAGACACTTTTTTAAATTGGATGGGCTTTGAATAGAAGAACACATGACTTTTGTAGAAAACCTGATCTGCAATATTTGAGAAGACAATATTATAAGAATATGTATTAAAACTATTAAGTACGTACTCTACTAGACTTGGCACTTATGCAGCTACGACAGCCAAAGTTATCACTCCATATATTGCGGGGTTCCATAGAAAGCAGATTGAACACTTTATTTAGGTATATAATGTCATATATATGCTTAGTAGAAGTAAGCAATCCATATATAATTCAAATTGTTTACACTCATATACTATAGTTAGTATATCTCCCAATATCCATTAAAACTTTCAACTTAATTGCATCTATTCAATTCATTACGAATTTAAAACTCATATATAATTACTAAAAAAAAACAACAACATTCCAAACAAAACAAGCATTAGACGTTTGGAACCTCGCGCGCGTAGCGCTCAGGTTAACAACTAGTATATTAAAAAAACCTATTAGACATTAAAAACCTTGGTGAGTTGGTAATTGGCTTGGATTATGTAAGAGAGGTCACGAGTTCAATTCGGTTAGAAATAGCTTTACACGTGGCGCTATCTAGGTGAGAGTTGAAAAGATTACTCGCGTTTACATTGTCCGAAACGCTTTTATATATATATATAGATATGATGCAGGTTGGGGGCCACGTCCCCTCCTAATTTTTTTGTTAAAAAATTAGTTAAAAAAATTGCTATTTATTAATATATAACCTAACTTATGTTTTACACCAACCTCCTCGAAAGAAAGAACTTTTTTTCAAAAATATTGCTCTGCTTCGGCTGTTAGGCTCTGTTCTCTTCACGGAATAACCCGATCCATTCCATTCCATTCCGAGTCCATTCCATAATCCACCATTCTATCCCGGCAATCCCTTCTAATCCGACAATCCATTCTAATCCTCGACCCTCACCATACTAATCCATTCTCAATCCCTGACAATATATTCTTGAAAATTTAAATCTCTAATTGAATTAAATTCTTAAATTAAACTCTTGACAATTTAAATCTTGACGACACAGTATGATCATAACAATTTGCTTTTTTTTTTTAACTACATTTTGTTACATAATAATTTACTGTAGATATAGATATTAATATCCTTACAATAGATAAAGAATGCTTCAATTATCCTCGTATATTTCTTCCTCCTTTATATCATCACTCATCGAACGAAGGTCGAAGGAGTCAAGCCCGTCAACGAGATGAGTCTACAGTAAATGACGGACATCTCGGGTACACCGGGAACGTCGTCGAGAGAGAGAGGCAAAGGGCAAGAAAGTGGTACTTTAAAGGGTTTTGGATTGTTTTTCAGGTTTTGTAGAGACCATTAGATCTAATTTTAGTAGTACTGTGTAATGTTGATAAGAAAAGAGAAAGAAAGTGGGTTGACTCAAATACGTAGTACAATGAGTACCAAAAATAAATGAAGAACAATTTAGACCGTAGATTTGGTTTATGGGCCTAGCATCATTTTAACTAAAATATATAGTCTTTTTTACCGTACAGTTTTTTTAATTGAACTGAATTTAAATTAATTGATTGGAGCTAATCTGACCTGAATTGATTAGAGCCGATCGAATCAAACTGAAATTAAGCTGAAATCAACACAGACAATTTTTTTTATTTGGAAATAATAATACAATAATAATATAATAATATATAATAATATAATAATAATAATACAATAATATAATAATAATAATCTAATACTAATAATATTACAATGTTAAAAAATAATTACTATTGTTATAAAATATAATAACTAATGAATAATAATAATCCCGGCAATCCATTCTATCCATCTCTATCCCGGCAATCCATTCTAATCAATTCTACCTCAGCATCCATTCTAATCCATTTTAATCCCGGCAATCCTATTTTAATCCCATCCATTCCATTCCCATTCCATTCCAATCCAATTCATTCCATTCCATTCCATCATTCCATTCATCCATCTCAATTCATTCCATTCCATTCCATTCCATTCTTAATCCCGTGAAAGAACAGAGCCTATTAAAGTTAATCGGAGTAAATATCTCATATATTTTTTCTAAACTAAATACTCCCAATGTTTTTTTTTTTTTGGATGAAATGAATATTAAATAAAACATTCTAAATTTATGCAAGTTGAGTCGGACTTTAATTAAAGATTTTACTACTGCATTGTCTACAAAAACGTCCCACTTAAGGACCGTATTCCCGCCCACGCGCCAGCCTAACCTTTCTTCCATGCAAATTTCCTCGACCTCCCCTTACCGAATTCTGGAAGGCCCGCTCCCTCCCGCCAGACGAGGGGGGACAAGCGGGTCTGGTCATGTATCAGCTCAGTCCCGAGGAGGGGCAATCCCCCCCCTCACGCGTTGTCCTTCTACCTGTGTCGTTGAGCTCCAACGGCAGTCGAAAGCCTTCCAGTGATGCCCAGCTTTGTGCCCTCCCTCCGGGTTGACTAGGTAATATCCCCAGACGGAGTGCACTCCACTGTAAATTTTCCTATTCTGCCCCCTTCCTTAAATTGCCGGTATAATTTTGATCGTAAGAGGGCGAGCAGCTTCCTGACAAGGCGGCGCCCAGAGGGGGGGGCAGGTCCGCAACACTCAGGAGGACGGAGCGAAAGGGGAAGCCTAGAGATAAGAACCCCACACCCTCTTTTCCCACTCTCTTTTTCCTCCCTTCCTTTCTGTATGTTCATTCTATTCTTGCACTCCTTCTCCTCTTCATTTTTCCCGTCTTATGCCTTATTTGTGCCTCAGCTAACGCAGTTGGAGGGGTTTCTCGTTTTGCCCTACTTCCCTCCTCTACTCTCACCTCTCTCGCCCCGCTTGCGGGGCCTTTCCCGTGGCCCATATCTCACTTCTGGCCCGTGCTCCGTATGATCGTTTTAACAGTTTTGCCGTGGTATGATCTGGAACGGGCGGCTTAGCGTGTGGGCCGAACCCCGTACGGGCCCTCAAGGGACCCTGAGGCTTGGAGATTTGGTCCTATTTGTTGGCTTCCCTCTTTTGACGCAGTCGATGTTCCCGCTTCGTGGTCCCAGCCTCTTCGCTTATTTTCTCTTAGATATCGCGCTCCTTCATCCGGCCCCGGAACTATTTGGATCCCTCTCTCATCCTGGTCCCTCCGTGCCCGTATTCATGCCTATTGGTGGTATTCACAACCAAATCCTACTTTGAGGACTTATAAATAACCCCTTAAAACCGAATTTTCATATTTATTTATGCAACTTGGTGAGGTAAGGAATTCCAAAATTTCGAGAGAGAAGAGAAGAGAAAAAAAAGTTTCGAACGAAAGAAGTGACACATCCCCGTCCCGCGAACCCGCGGGGCCCCCCACCTTGTGTTAGGCGGCGGTCCGTTACGCCCCGTTTCCGCATTCTAATGTCCTCCTGCCTGCGCGTCCTCCAAGACGCCGTCGGGACGGGGGCCCCCGCCCCATGAGTTTTTATAAAGAGTTTTTCTGGGTGGGGGTTCATCAAGGAGGTTAAGGGCAGCTTGGGGAGGAAACGCGGCCTGCTGTGGCATGGGGAAGGGTATAAACCGACACCACCACTTCCTCGGTCTTTCGCCTGTCGTCTCGATTGCTTGGCTGCTGTCCGCCCCTCCCCATCTTGTCCCCCTCCCTTCCTCTCGTCCCTTCGTCCGCCTCCCTTTGCTCCTATCTCTTCTCTTGGAACACATTTGGTGGTGGCGGCTTTTGACAAACTTTAGAATGTAGGCCCTCTTGCATTACATAAAATTTCAGGTCTTATATCATGACATTGCTCAACCAACTTTGCTATGGAATTTAACTCGAACAAGCAGGCAACGGGTAAACTATAATAACCAATCCCCCCATTATCCCAACAATACTAATGACGTTGAAAAAAAAAAAAAAACTTATACAATGAGCAATTATAATATTGACACAAACTTTTTTTTCTTTTTGATTACGCGCAATAGGCTAAGCTCAGATAAACTATACTGAACAAGAGCACGCATCTTTTTACGATTAACTTACATTAACAAACCGCAAACACATACATGTAACATGACTAAAGGTTTCAGGGTTTTCTGAATTTCCTTCTTCTAGATGTTGTTTGTCGCAGCAACTTGAGAAGCTTGTTGTTCACTTTGTTGTGGTTCCTTCGTTTCCATCTCACAAATTCAATGAGGATGGAATTACACTCATGGCTGGTACCATATCCTACAAATGTTGCCAGTAATATGATATGATTGGTTTGTAAATGGACTGACGAACATATGAGAGATATTTATTATAGACGAGTTTTGCTCAAGATAAATTGAAGTGTAATGCAAAAATCAAAGGATAATGTCCTTACCACTGAGTAGAAAATATGACCAAAGATGACACCAGCAGCAATTGCAAGATGCATATATCCACACAAACTTTTTTGTCACTGTGAAGTTCAATAGTTGATCAGCTTTGAAATGTCACAGCTTAAGTTAGACATGAATTGAGTGTAACAGATATATAAATTGAAGCAGCATATGAAAGTAATACGCGAAAGTCTTTTGGACTACAACAAGCTAAGACCTTTTATCTTGTGGACATGATTGCCGATTGATTCATTAGTACGACACACAATCCTTGTCAAACAATTGGTCAAGACTTCAGAGGGTTCTAAATTGTAAACACCCAGCCGAAATCTAGATGACATTCCAATTCTAATTAAGCACCTTAATACAAAACTGTTTACACGTAAGCAGTCATCAAAGTCTACGGCTTGTGTATATGAAACTAGGATCAATTCCTAAACCTCTGTCATCATGAATTAAATTCTTTTTACATGCAAATTTATACTTTCAATGAGAAATACAAAATTTCTGAAAGGCTTACCCATTGTTGATGAGGTCATTGACGACACGTAGACCCCACACAGGAAAAAGGAAGAGAGATCGGCTATTGCATTAGTTCCATTCTTGCAACCTGGAAAAAAAAAGAGCCGTAGTGGGGGCCC
>PYUH01000433.1:672801-760533 GCA_016808085.1 Suaeda aralocaspica | reverse complement strand
CCCCCCCCCCCCCCCCCCGGGCCCCACCTCCGGCTCTTTTCAGGTTGCAAGAATGGGAACTAATGCAATAGCGATCTCTCTTCCTTTTTCCTGTGTGCTGGGTCTACTGTCGTCAATGACCTCATCAACAATGGGTAAGCCTTTCAGAAATTTTGTATTTTCTCATTGAAAGTATAAATTTGCATGTAAAAAGAAATAATTTTCATGATGACAGAGGTTTAGGAATTGATCCTATGTTTCATATACACAAGCCGTAGACTTTGATGACTGCTTACGTGTAAACAGTTTTGTATT
Source organism: Suaeda aralocaspica (assembly GCA_016808085.1). NCBI lineage: Eukaryota > Viridiplantae > Streptophyta > Magnoliopsida > Caryophyllales > Amaranthaceae > Suaeda > Suaeda aralocaspica. The sequence continues at coordinate 760,239 of PYUH01000433.1, read as the reverse complement.
AAGGTGCTTAATTAGAATTGGAATGTCATCTAGATTTCGGCTGGCTGTTTACAATTTTAGAACCCTCTGAAGTCTTGAACCAATTGTTTGACAAGGAGGTAGTAGTCGTACTAATGAATCAATCGGCAATCATGTCCAAAGATAAAAGGTCTTAGCTTGTTGTAGTTTATCCAAAGACTTTCGCGTATTACTTTCATATGCTGCTTCAATTTATATATCTGTTACAACATCAATTCATGTCTAACTTAAGCTGTGACATTTCAAAGCTGATCAACTATTGAACTTCACAGTGACAAAAAAGTTTGTGTGGATATATGCATCCTTGCAATTTGCTCTGGTTGTCATCTTTGGTCATATTTTCTACTCAGTGGTAAGACATTATCCTTTGATTTTTGCATTACACTTCAATTTATCTTGAGCAAAACTCGTCTTAAATAAATATCTCTCATATGTTCTTTCAGGTCCATTTACAACCAATCATATCAATATTACTGGCAACATTTGTAGGATATGGTACCGCCATGAGTGGTAGTTCCATCCTCATTGAATTTGTGAGATGGAAACGAAGGAACACACAACAAAGTGAACAACAAGCTTCTCAAGTTGCTGCGACAAACAACAATCTAGAAGAAGGAAATTCAGAAAACCCTGAAACCTTTAGTCATGTCTAAATTGTATAGTGTTTGACTGTTTGTTAATGTTAAGTTAATCGTAAAAGATGCGTGCTCTTGTTCAGGTATAGTTTATCTGAGCTTAGCCTATTGCGCGTAATCAAAAAAGAAAAAAAAGTTTGTGTCAATATTATAATTGCTCATTGTATAAGTTTTTTTTTTTTTTCAACTGTCATTAGTATTGTAATGGGATAATGGGGGGATTGGTTATTATAGTTTACAGTTGCTCTGATTGTTCGAGTTAAATTTCATAGCAAAAGTTTGTAAGTTGAAATGTCATGAATATATATAGCTTGAAATTTTTATGTAATGAAAGAGGCCTAATTATAAGTTTGTAAAAAGCAGACAAAAAAAATGTTGTTACAATATAATAGAAGTAGAAAACTTTTCATAGCTTACTAATTTACCTTATGAAGTGATTTCTACAATACTTTTTATTGGCGTAATCCATCCATCAACTATACTACAGTCGAAATACCTATTACAATTTTCACTCAACTTGCATAAATTTAGAATGTTTTATTTAATATTCATTTCATCCAAAAAAAAAAAAACATTGGGAGTATTTAGTTTAGAAAAAATATATGAGATATTATACTCCGTATTAACTTTAATAAGGCTCTGTTCTCTTCACGGGATTAGAATGGAATGGAATGGAATGGAATGAATTGGATTGGAATGGAATGGAATTGAATGGAATGGAATGGAATGAATTGGATTGGAATGGAATGGAATGGAATGGATGGGATTAAAATGGATTGCCGGGATTAAAATGGATTAGAATGGATTGCTGGGATTAGAATGGATTAGAATGGATTGCCGGGATTAGAATGGATTAGAATGGATTGCCGGGATTATTATTATCATTAGTTATTAATATTTTATAACAATAGTAATTATTTTTTAACATTGAAATTATTATTATTATTATTATTATTATTATTATTATTATTATTATTATTATTATTATTATTATTATTATTATTATTATTATTATTATTTCCAAATAAAAAAAATTGTCTGTTGATTTCAGCTTAATTTCAGTTTGATTCGATTCGGCTCTAATCAATTCAGGTCAGATTAGCTCCAATCAATTAATTTAAATTCAGTTCAATTAAAAAAACTGTACGGTAAAAAAGACTATATTATTTTTAGTTAAATATGCTAGGCCCATAAACCAAATCTAACGGTCTAAATTTGTTCTTCATTTATTTTTTGGTACTCCATTGTTACTACGTATTTATGTCAACCACTTTCTTTCTTCTCTTTCTTCATACCAACATTACACAGTACTAAATATTATATCTAATGGTCTCTCACAAAACCTGAAAACAAATCCAAAACCCTTTAAAGTACCACTTTCTTGCCCCTTTCGCCTCTCTCATTCTCGACGACGGTTCACCGGTGTACCACGAGATGTCCGTCATTTACTCGTATGACTCATCTCGTTGACGGGCTTGACTCCTTCGACCTTCGTTCGATGATGATGATATAAAGGAGGAAGAAATATACGAGGATAATTGAAGCACTTCTTTATCTATTTGTAAGGATATTAATATTATATCTACAGTAAATTATTATGTAACAAAAATGTAGTAAAAAAAAAAAAGCAAATTTGTTATGATCATTATTGTGTCGTCAAGATTTAAATTTTCAAGAGTTTAATTAAGAATTTAATTTTAATTAAGATTTAAATTTTCAAGAATATATTGTCGGGATTAGAATGGATTGCCGGGATTAGAATGGATTGTCGGGATTAGAATGGATTGCCGGGATTAGAATGGATTGGAATGGATGACTCAGGAATGGAATGGATTGGAATGGAATGGAATGGATCGGGATTATATTCCCGTGAAGAGAACAGAGCCTAACAGCCGGAAGCAGAGCAATATTTTTGAAAAAAAGTTCTTTTCTTTCGAGGAGGTTGGTGGTACATAACATAAGTTAGGTTACTATATTAATAAAATAGCAATTTTTTTAACTAATTTTTTAACAAAAAAAATTAGGAGGGGACGTGGCCCCCACCTGCATCTATATCTATATATAATATATTAAAAGGCGTTTCGGACAATGTAAACGCGCTACGTAATCTTTTCAACTCTCACCTAAGTAGCGCCACGTGTACAAGCTATTTCTAACCGAATTGAACTCGTGACCTCTCTTACATAATCCAAGCCAATTACCAACTCACCCAAGTGTTTTTAATGTCTAATAGGTTTTTTTAATATACTAGTTGTTAACCTGAGCGCTACGCGCGCGAGGTTCCAAACGTCTAATGCTTGTTTTTGTTTGAATGTTGTTGTTTTTTTTTTAGTAATTATATATGAGTTTAAATTCGTAAATGAATGCTAGAATGATCAATTAAGTTGTTAAATGTTTTAATGGATATTGGTAGATATATCTAACTATAGTATATGAGTGTAACAATTTGAATTATATATGGATTTCTTACTTCTACTAAGCATATATATGACATATATATACCTAAATAAAAGTTGTTCAACTCGTTTCCTATGGAACCAGCAATATATGGAGTGATAACTTTGCATGTCGTAGCTGCATAAGTGCAAAGTCTAGTAGAGTACGTACTTAATAGTTTCTTAATACATATTACTTATAATATTGTCTTCTCAAATATTGCAGCATCAGGTTTTCTACAAAAGTCATGTGTTCTTCTATTCAAAAGCCCATCCAAATTTAAAAGAAGTGTCCTTTGAAAATCACCTTCATTCTACAGCTACAGAGCGAACTCCCCAACTTAATATTTTGTTCTTGGTCAAGCTACGAGTTGGTCCAATGCCCATGTTGAGTGTTGATTGACAAACTTCGTTGATCTTTTTTGCTATAGCCTCCATGTTGCCCTGTGTAAATAACAAACAATATGTAATTATGGATACGTAGTGGCATTAATGTAGAGTTGAAGTACTTTTTGGAGCTTGCAATCCATGTATTATTAGTAGTTTTGGCTATGTCCGTAAATATTACCCTTTCTTTCAATGTCCATAGTTCAGTACATGTCATTCCAAAGAGTTGCTCTATTTCTTTTGCAAACATGGTAAGCACAATTGAACCAGTTTCATCAACTGCATCTATCTTCAAAATTGCTCTGCAAAGATGCATTAAGATTCTCATTGTAGCTTTAAGTTGATGCTAGCATGAGTTAGTGTGTATATTAAAGTGCTTATATTACTTACTTGGGCTGAGCGATGGCATTTGCGGTGCCACAGTAGTTGCATGTGAATGTAGCTTCAGGAGCAGATGTGCAACTTTTGTCGCACTTACTACAGCCTAAATAAGTTTTTAGTTGTTCTATTGATGCGGTTGGTATAGTCACTTGAATTTGAAAGATTTCATCTTTCCATGTATTATTTGGCTGTGAAATTCAAATGAAAGTGACATGTTAATAATAAGTCAAGATTAAACTAAGCATGATGGTACATGACAAATATTTGTATAATTATAGTGTACTTATAGTACGATGGTTGACCTCGGCTAGTGTAGTTACTAGAGTAGTCTTTGTTTCAAAATGAAGATCAATTACCTTCGAACGACGATGTGTGAGGTTACTCTTATGCTTTGCATCCCTAAAGGGAAAAAATTATTAATATTAGAGGAGATTTAGGTAAAATAATACAAATTCCAATGGTTGAACATTAGTTAGTAGATTTATGAATGCACCATGATAGTTGGAATCTAAGAGTTATACCATTGACGTAAACCATCGAGTCCATCGACAACTGGTCCTTCTGGTTTAGTGGTTATCACAGTTGACATCATGCTAGACAAAGTAATTTCCATAAAATAGGAGGTCATATTGTCATATTGTGTTTGTGCAAGTTCCAAATTCTTATTATTTTGTCTAGTATTGTGATATGGTTTTGTAATTTAGTTAATTAGGTACCTTTGTAACTCTTTCCTGTCACAGCTTGAAACCCAGCCACAATACAAGAACTTGCTCATGAGGCCAACAACTCTTTGTAGATGTAAATAATTTCATTCCAGATAGAAAGAGTCACTGGGCGATCAATGTTGATTCACATGGTTAGAATATACTAATCTATCAGATTACCATCAAATTCCAGTAAAGAAGGAGGACATTCCAGTAATATATGTATGTCACTGGGCGATCAGTGCTGATTCACATGGTGCAATAACATGGTGAGAATGGAACTATCAACGAAATGAAAATACAGATTCCTTGTGAATATACTTTTACTATTAATTACTATATACTTTAACTATTAATTACCCCTAGAAAGCAAGTGCCTAACATACTATATTGTTACTATTAAATACTCGTAGTGGGCTACACTTGATCAGAAGATCAAGTTTGAATAGTAATGATCAGATTAGGAACTCATAGTATTTAGGAATTCAGTCAAATAATTTCCAAATAAACAAGATTTGAGTAGAGCATATAATTCACCTAAGCGGCCAATCAATCCACCCAATTAATCAGATTTCCCAACAGCAGTATCCCACCCAATTAATCAGAGTAATTCGTACATAATTAATCCACCCAATTAATCAGATTTCACGATTTTCCTTCAATCAAACAATTGAACAATTCAAACAAATCACCAATTCAATCAAATAATTCCACCAAATAAATCACCATCAATCAAACAATTCAAATAAATCATCAATTCAAATAAATCACCAATTTAGCTATTCGATTTAAGCATGCAATCAAACACCAAAGATGCAAATCTCCGGACAACAGGAAAGGGTTGCATGGATTCTAAATATTCAATCAAACTATTGCAAAAATAAGAATTATACAAAAATTCAATCGAACAATTTAAAAATAAGGGTGCAACATATAATTTACCTAAGCAACCAATTAATCCACCCAAACTTCTTTATTTCCCGACAATAGCAAAGGTTTGCACGAATTAGAGAGACATGCAGTAGGTATGGAAATTACATTGTTTACAATGAATAGACATGCAATGCAAATTACATGCATTTGCTGGAACGACGTACAAAGAATAGAGAAGAAGAGTGAGGGAGTTGAAGAGAGAATGGGATGGATTAAAGGGGCACTATATTACTATAATGAAGAGAAACTATGACACATAAGATATAGGAGGCCCACATCATGCCACCACATCAACACAACTATTCAACTATTCATTTGAATAGTATAGATTCATGCTTTTTAATATGTATAGATATATATTGTTCTCAAACACCTCTCATCATTTAAAAAAGGCGTTTGAGATAGTGTATGTGCGTCTTCTAAGCCTCCTCACCATAATTGCACCATGTATGCAAGGTACTTAAGCTATAATCAACTCAACTAGATGTTTTTGGTGACCTTTACCCGATTTTTTAAATATATTGTTTTAATAGTAACCTTAAAATAACAACAACAAATAACTAACTCAGCCAAGTAAAAAGCAAACATGACATACTAAGATAGCACCTTAATTGCGTTTCTCATTTTTACACGTATATTAGACATGTTGTCCGAGGCAACGTCTGGGCAGAAAAACTAGCTATTTGGTATATATACAATAAAAATTTAACACTTAACGAAGTTTTTCACGTAGGTTATTGTAAATTTTTAATAACTTGAGCATAGCTTGGAATAACAATAATTTTAATTAAGAAATAAATCAAGTTAGCAAACTTAATTAATACATAATTTATCTTTTTTTTAAGGATATCAATGAGCCAATATACTCCTTGAAACCTCGTGAACAAGCTCAGATAAAGCTCGTTGAATAAGTTTGAACAAAATTTTCAAACTCGATTAATAAACAAGCTTTATTCAAAGTTTTGAAAAAAAATTCTTTTAGCTCGTTAAGGCTCGCGAACACCTTATTCAAGTTCATTTGTAAGCTCATTGATAACCTGTTTATAGCTCATTTTAAGTTCGTTCAAGCTCAAATTTTTACTGACTATTACATATTTGTAGGAGTATAATTCACTTATAGCGAGTATCATAAAATAAGCTACTCCATATATCTAATATATTTAAGAATAAGCTACACCAAGAAATTACACACTTGAAGTACCAACATTTAAGAAGGTTTCATTCCTGAATTTATCATGCTTATTAAGATTTTTTTTTGTTTTTTAATACCTGATTTTTACCTGTTTTTGAAAATTAGTACCTTATAGGTTTTAAAAAAAAATTAGTACCTTTTGTTTCAAAATTTTAAAATTTTGGTACTAGATGACGAATTCTATCATGGAATCCGTCCAGTGGGGCCTGCTACAACTAAAAAATGTTATTAACTCATTTTTCGTAACTAATTAATCCATTTTATCCCCAATTAAACCCTAAAAACCTCACTAATATAATATTAATCATCTTTTGTCCCTCCTCTAACATTTAACTTATTTCAGTGATGATGAAGCTATAGTGAAGCTGAATTTGCATCTTCCATCACAAGCTCAAACTCAATACAAACAAAATTAAAGAGCAAGGTCCTTTGAAACAAATTGCTAAGGAAGTTCCTCAATGTAGCATTGCAACTCCTTTTCTCCTCGGTCAAATGCTTAATTAACCTTTTGAAATCCATGAATGAAGCTTGACAATAGAAATTCCGTGATAACAATTTATCTCCTTGATCACACAACTTATGACATGCCTAAAAATCAATTATGATTATTCAAAGAATAAGATAAGCTAAATTTCAATTTTAAACCATAAATCCTAAAATTTTCCAATTCAAAGTCAACCCCAAATCAATTGGAGAAAATCCCAATTCAATTAGAACAGTAACCTTTTGGAATTTAATCAAATTTGCATACTTACATTAATGGATGTTGCTACACTTATTTTAGCGTAGAGTAGGGTTCGACTGAAATGTTAGGAAAAAAGAGTTGAGATTTCAACTGAAATGGTCTACAACACAAAATTAGCAAGAAACTAACATATACATCAGACCATATACTCTAATGCAAAAACCATAACATACAATAAAAGCTTCATCATAAACACACCATAACATACAATAAAAGTTGAAATAAGCTTATGAACACACCATAATATACAACAAAAAAGTTAGAAGCAGAACCAGAATTTACCAAACTGTGAAACTCCTTGCTAGAAACTGTGAGACTATTCTGAATCAAACAACAATAATTGAGAATTGAATGGCATTCCAAACACAGACACAAATATATAACTAAAGACACAAATAAGAAGAACCAAGACCCATGTTCCTTGGAAAAAGAAAACAATAGATCTCACATACCATTCCCAAAGTAAGCAGCAGTATCACAACAGTAACAAAATATGTACTGCATATTATTTTTTAATTAAAAGGCATGAGGAAGCCTAAATTTCAGTATCAACATCTAATAAGAAAGGACCTTTGGCGCCCTTTTTTTGGCACTAAACACCCCTAATTTATGGGAGACCATGTACATAATAAAGTGGCAATTAGTTTGAATAAGAGTGGGTCCACAGCAAGCAACACTTCTTTCATATTCAATGTGTGCGTACATCCTAAACACCTTATCCTAACCCCCACAATACCTCACTGTAATAACCCAAATTCCAAAGGGCCAGAATCCAACACATAAAACAGTATAGCACAACCAAACTGTCAAGGCCCACAAATACATGAAACCCAAACAACAGAACCCATAAACTAAGGAAAGCCTTGCAACACTAACCTAACCTGACATTGCTAATAAAGGCAATAAGCTTAACACACCTAACTAATCAAGAAAATTAACTCATTCAGCTTAACCAAATTAGCCAAGCAACATACCCAATTAATTTCATCAACTAACTCCTAACCCCAATCCGATTTAATCGATTTCACTTCAATGTATTCAATTCAATCCAATTGAGTAATAAACTAAATTACTGCAATATGACTGAAAATCAAAACAAAACATAACACAATTAAGCAGTCAATTTCAAAGCATTCAATCATATATTTAATCCAATTGAATAATAGACTAAAGTACTACAATTGGACTCAAAATAAACAAAACATAACACAATTAAGCAGTGAAATAACCAGCAAGCAAGAACTAAACAAATGAAAAACCAATCTAACCTGAAGTACCAATCCTGACATTGAAAAAATAGCCACCAAACGACGAAGCACCAATTTCTAATAGGCAAGGATATTTATGACATTAGAGTTCAATCGAATCGATTCATCAAATTAGGACCCAATTGAACCGATTCGTAAAAACAAACCCTAACCCCATAAATACCCCTAACAAATAGAAATATGAACTCCAACATGCAAGAGTCACAGATTTCAAAGTGAGAAGTAGGAGAAGATGCAGTTACAAAGAAGAAGAAAGAAAGGGAAGACATCTTAGGGCCATGCAAGGGTCGCAAATTCCAAAGTAAGAAGTAGAAGATGATTAAGTTAGAGAGAAGAAGAAGGAAAGGGAAGACTTCAGCAAAGGGAAACCAAACCACGAAAAAACGAAAAAAACGAAAAAAAAAAAACAAAGAAAGAGCCCAAATGAAGCATGTGCCTGTCATGTGACCACAATAGTGAAAACACTATGCAGGCTGATGTGGCAGCTGAAGTGAACCAACAGGGGTGCAGCACTGTTCTTTCAATAGTGGTTGCTTATCACCACATTTTAAGATGTAAGGGTTTTTTTGATATGAAACACTTATATATGAGTTATTGGTGTAAGGCCCTATTCTTTTGGACTGAAATGAAGTTAAACTGAATTGAAAAGAGCTGGGTTGAACTGAACTAAACCGAACTGAAGTGGATGGAAATGAAGTAGTAACTATAATAGATATGAGCTAAATTGAACTGAATTGAATTGAACTGAATTGAAGCACCAAAAAATTTAGTCCAAAAGAATAGGGCCTAAATTTGTTGACTCTACTACTATATTGTTCATTTGATATCGTGATTATTGAAGATTTACTAGGTATTTCTTGTTTAATTTCTGCTATTAGTAATTTAACAATGCTTTAGTTATTACTCATTAATCTATCTTTAAATATTATATTTTTGTTGTTGATTTGGAGTTTTAGGACAATATATTACAGTAGTTTGTTGGAAATTTCTGGCTAATAATAGTTTGATATAAATTAATAGAATAAGGAGTTTTTATAATTTACTTGTAATATTTATTTTTGGGCTAATGATTCATGAAATCAATTGTTTGAGAAACTAAGCACTATTGTACAGTTGTTGTGATACAAGAGGAGCCTAATGATGGTAATGATCATGAATGGCGTTATTTGTTTGAGAACGGATGGAATACTTTTGTGAATGGGAATCAACTTGAAGTTGGTGATTTGGTGATATTCGAGTATTTTGGGAATGAAGTGTATAGGTTAATTATAATAGGAGCAAACGGTAACGAAAAACTCATTGATTATATTCCAAATGTTGATTTAATGGCCATGCCTAATCAATTTCCTCCTACTTAGGCATTTAAAAATGAAGCAAAAATTGCGTCAAAATTTTATATGTCAAAGTCTCCGTACCCAAAATTGCTCCGTATGCTCTTCATTTGTTCTAATTTAGCTAACCCTTGATAACTGTATCACTCATAATTCAAATCAATCTGAATAGTAATCCACTTATGTGGTATAATAACATTTATGTAAATAATATATCACTTATATTTTGTTTCATTTGCTGAATGGTAGTTTTGCAAAAATTATAAACTTATATATATATATATAACAAAAAACATGATGATTGATCATAAATATATTATGAACACAATATTAATATTATGAACAAAATAAAGTTAAGTACGAAATAACACTAAGACAACTAATACACATCAATAATATTATGAACAAGTTAAACCCAAATACAAAACAACAACAACAACAACAGCAACAACAGCAGCAACAACAGCAGCAACAACAACAGCAACAACAACAACAACAACAACAACAGCAACAGCAACAGCAACAACAACATCAACAACAACAGCAACAACAACATACAGCACCAACAACAACAGCAACAACAACAACAGCAACAACAACAACAACAACAACAACAACAACAACAACACCACCACCACCACCAACAACAACAACAGTACAACAACAACAATATGAACTGAGCTCAGCCGAGCTAAACTGATTTTAAGCTGAAGTAAACATGCCTTAAGGCCTTAATATACACGCTTTAAAATTTTTGGAACTTCATTTAAGTTCAATTCAATTTAGTCCATCTGCGCTATATTAAGTTCATTTCAACTCAATTAAGGTCCATTAAGCCTAGTTTAGTTCGCCTCATTTCTATCATGATCAGTTGATCACTACATTTCAGTTGAGTTTTAATTGAATTCAAGTTCGTATAATCTTAGGCTAAAATAATTAACACAATGCCACGTATAATGACATTTGAGCATAAACAAGGCGGTACTACATGGCAGGTTGTTACGAGACGCCTTACATTAAAATATATAATACTCTATAAATAAGTGTTGGTGTTTTTTTTTTTTTTTTTTTTTTTCATTTTGTTTGGTATTATCCTTAGATATTATCCTTAGATTTACTACTTATACATATCACAGTGATTTCTTAGATACTATCCTTTTGTTTGGTAATCTATTAAACGTATTTTACATTGACAATGCCAATCATTCCCATTGAAAACAATTTTATTTCACATTATTTAAATAGCTTTAAAAATAAAAAATAAATTAACACACTTATATTGAGCAGCGGGAGAAACAAATACCAAATCAGTCAATGGATGAAGTTTGAGCTGTTAATTTACAAAGTTATATGACATATGGAGTAAATTACCAAAAGGACCTGTGCTATAGGAGTGTGTAAAACCGGATATCCAGAATAAAAAATGCATTCCGTAGCCGATCCGGGGAAACCGAAATCCGGATATCCGGAAAATCAGATCGGAAACCGGGATTCCGGATCCGATTTTTTTAACCAAATTTCTTCTAAAATACCTCATTTTCCTTTAAAAAAAAAAACAGATCGGAAAAACCGGATATCCGGTTTATGCTATTCTTAAAAATCCCATTCCGGTCCGATTCGGCATCCGATTTTCAAAACAGATACCCGGTCCATTTTTCCCGAATTAAAACATGCGGACCGGATATCCGATTTTTCGGAACGAAAATTCTGAAAAACGGAACGAAAGTTCGAAACCGGAATTTTTTGCACACCCTTACTATTTACACAAATTTTGGCGAGCATCTATCTTTCGTAAGCATTACGCACAACGTAGAAAATCGAATACCTCCAAGTCCTTCCCTTCACACACCCAGTAAAAAATACCCCTCTGTTTTTTAATTGCAACATTTCACTTTTCATACTTGTCGATGCACATTTTTAACAATTTATAGCTCTAATTATGTATTTGTATAAATTATAAAAACTATATATTAATAAAGTGCACATCAAAACGATTCAAAAGAGATCCATATCGACCGTATTTCTCCTTATGCATTAAACAAAGCGATAGTGTATATTTTGAAATATTGCAACAAAAAACCGAAGGTGGTAAAAAATTACTGAATGAAAGCTTCAGACATCTGTTTTGCTTCTTCAATGGCTTCTCATTTCTAGGGTTTAACACTAAACCCTAAAAACACCCCCCAAAATTCAAAATCCCAGAAATCTTAAACCTTCAAACAATCATCATCAATGGCGTCATTAGCATTGCAACTGAAATCTCACTACACTAAACCTTCACAAATCCTTCTCAAAACCACAACTTCCACCTTCAATTTCCCCCATTTCTTCTCATCTTCATCTTCTAACAACAACAATGACGACAACAATAGCGACGATAAAAAACCGTCGGAAAAACCATACGCATTTTCAGGTTACTTCAAAGACATAAAATCAAAGCTCAAAAACCATGAACAACATCAACCACAACCTTCTCAAGGTTTTAAGCCTTTCAATTTCACACCATCACAGCAAAAGAATTCCTTCAATGAACAAGCGTCGAAAGGCGGTGATTCGCTTAGTGAAATTAAGAAGAATTTGTCTGAGTTTCGCAGGCGATCGACGGAGTTTCCGCAATCGCAGCAGCCAAATTTGTATCAGAAGGTGGGGAGTATTGGTGGTGGAAGGAGCAAGACTATGTCAGTCGATAATATTCGAGAGAGTTTGCGAAAATCGAGCGAAAGAGGGAGTAATTTGAAGGATGCAATGTCGTTGAATACATATAAGAAGAGTCTGAAAATGGAGCCTGTAGTGGGAAGTGTTGGTAAGGTGATTGGTGGCACGACGAAGGATTTGCCAATGGAGGTTTTCGGGCAGGAGATGAGGGAGAGGGAGAGAGGGGAGGCGGAAGGTGGTGGCAGCGGCGATAGTGCTAATAATTTGACGAGGATTGAGCTGGCTAGGTTTTATAATTATGATGATTTGGGGAGAAAGTTGAGGGAGTTGAGGCCTGAGGTTAAGGGAAAGAAGAAGAGTGGCGAGGCCGAGTGGTTTTCGTTGTCGGAGTTGAATGAGAGAGTGAAGAAAATAAAGCAGATTGAGGAGCAGCAGATGAATGAAAAGAATATCGGTGTTAATTTTATGGAATTCAGGAAGAGTTTATTGTCTCTCCAAGATGACAGCGGCAAGCTGAAGAATAAGAATGCTCCTTGTGAGTGTCACTCGCCTTGTGAAAATGTTTATGATTATTTTGCTTTATGTTTTCGGTTCTATGATTTCATATTGTTGCTTGTAATTTGCTAATTTTGAGTAGAATGTTTTGTTTATTAAGTAGGTGCTTTACTTCTGATTTTTGAACTCAAGTTTTTTTTTTTTTGGCACTTGAAAAGGAGTATTGTAAATGATTAGGGTATGGTGTTGCAAGGATTTTGGTGCCATGTATGTTAGGACTTTAGGAGAGGAAAGTATGAAACACTAGAGGTTGGGGATTCCTCATATGCACCGTCAGTGGTTGCTAACACATTTTAGTTGTATGATCTTTGTGGTTATAAGTTCTCTTCTAGGAATGGGAACTTGATGATAGTTTGCATAGACCATTGCTATTATGTTGTGCCTTTTTATGTAAATAACATAAGTGGGCGTCTCTATTGACTGATGGCAATGTAATGGAGACAAAGGAAGGGGAAGGAAAGAGAAGGGAGGGTGGAGGGTGAACTTACATTTCCTTCCAAAACTTTCCTGTACCGGAAGGATTTGGTTTACCTATTGTCAATCCTATTCAATACGTTGTTTTCCAGAAGAGGGGATATAAACCTGCAAGGCCTCAAATTTCCCCTAAATCTTTTACTCCATATTTAGTGTTGATGATGGTGTCGTTTGGGCTAAAGATATGATCTTTCTCTGTTAAAATGATTAAGTAATCAATAGAAACAGCTTCACCATGATGAATGTTTGCTAATTGGCCCCTCAATATCGCAATGTTGAATGTTAAGTTTGCTTCATTTACCACGCTGGGAACTACAAATGTAATGGTTTCTGTTGTAAAGTTTTCATAGCGAAAAAGATCTTTTGTATTCTCGTGTCAGTCTGCTTTGGCCATGATTCTCAAAAGATTATGAAAGTTTGCTCATTGGCCCCTCAATATCACATTGTTCAATGTTAAGTGTGCTTCATTTACCATGTTGGGAACTACACATGTAATGATTGTTGTTGTGAAGTTGTCATAGTGAAAAATATCTTTTGTATTCTCGTGTCAGTCTGCTTAAACTATGATTCTCAGAAGATTGTGTGATACATTATATATATGACTTTTGCAATATTTGTTATTGGTTCGTGCCTAGCTGACCTTAAATAATTTTGGTACTAAGGCTTTGTTATTGTTTTAGTGCATCAATTTTTGATAATAATCTTGCATTTATAAAGAATGCTTGACAATAATCTTGCCACCAGAAACACTTTTTTATCCATATAATTAACGTACGAACTTTCCTTTGTGGTCTACAAATTGATTTATATATAGTGTAGTTGAGTTGATCGTAAAGCTTTTCCTATCTAAACTTTAATCTGCATGGTTGCTTTAAAAAAAAACTTTTGATGTTTTTGTATTCCTTTTTAAGTGTTTTGGTCACAATGGATGTTAGAAGTAATATAGTAGTACTTTGATTTGCTGAATTGCTAAGAGTGTCCACAATAAAGGGTTTTTCATGGGGTTTGTTTTTCAAATTTTTATGTTCATAAACAAACCCGTTATTGCTACTCATGAAGTTTGAGGTAAATAATGAGAGATTGAGAGGTAAGGAGAGGTTTGTATTTGCATATGTGGCATTTTGGGTGGAGGAAAAATATTATAATAAAAACAAAATAAAACAAAAAGGTGAATTATTGGGTCCCGTGCATGAACCTCTATGGGGTTTGTCTATCGTTGGTGAAAGGTTTGTTCATGATAGGTTTATCCTTTTGATGATGTAACAGTTTAACAAACCTTTCTATTGTGGATGCTCTAATGTACTCATTTTGCTTATCTTGCTATTCTGATTTAATTTGCTGATATGAGCCTCTTTTCCTGCAGTGCAGGGAATCAATTTGCTGCCTCAACCTAACATGAATGCTTCTCCAAAAGAGCATTTAATAGAAAGGGTAGGGTTTCCTTTTGAGTTCACCTTTTACTCTTCTTTTGCCTTGTCATATTTTGGACTTCTTGATATGTGCTTCCCACGTTTGCTGGATGCATTTCCTTCACTATTTGAGGTATCATATTTTGATCAGCATGGCCCAAAGATCAATGCTAGCTAAATTGACTGAAAGAAGAGAAAGATGAGAGAGAGAGAGAGAGAAAGAGAGAGAGTGAGAGTGAGAGTGAGAGTGGGAGAGAGAGAGAGAGAGAGAGGTGGGTAACGCTTGAGCTGATCTAAGAAGTCTGCTTGATAGCATGCTTGTAAATGCCAGAGGAGTGTGAAGTAGTTTCATTTGTAGATCTAATTTGGTTAGTTTTAGGGGTGTAGACACATAACTTTGTTCTATTCAGGTTGAAAATTTGTCTGCTCGACATGTAAAATAGGTGGAGTTGTCGGGACTTTCTATCAGCAGTTTTTTTATCAAGTTTTGCAATTGAATATATGAATGAAGCCAAAAGCTGACATTGGAGGTCAATTTGAGAGTTTTATTTAGTACAGGGAAAAGATTCAATTGAACCATTTCCAATTATTGCCTTGGGAGCTTCTCTTGTCTTATGAATTTGAGAGGAAAAGATGGGCTATAATGCTTTAATCCCTCTCTTTCTCACTGTCTCTTTCCCTTTCTTTGCGTGGTGGGGAGCTCCGTGTTTTATAAGTTGACCACTTTTTTATTTGACCCCTTGCGTTAATCTGTGAAAGTTAAAATAATACAGGTATATAGAATAATGACCTGAATTTGTTGTCCTCTGTGCAGTATTTCCATCCCGACAACATGTCATCTGAGGAGAAAATGAAGCTCAAGTTGAAAGCAATGCGGGATGAGTTCAAAATCCATGAGTCAGATTGTGGATCAACGCGTGTTCAAAGTAAGCTAGCTAACTATTAATTTTCATTTCAGAGCTCAAAAGTGTGTCCTTTGTTTCTTGATCTTAACTTTCTCAACCTTACTCTTTCTAAATGCTAGATTGAAAGGAATTTGTGGTCTGTTAATTTAGTGTTTAATTAAATGTCACATAATTAGTTATAGTCAGNAAAAATATTATAATAAAAACAAAATAAAACAAAAAGGTGAATTATTGGGTCCCGTGCATGAACCTCTATGGGGTTTGTCTATCGTTGGTGAAAGGTTTGTTCATGATAGGTTTATCCTTTTGATGATGTAACAGTTTAACAAACCTTTCTATTGTGGATGCTCTAATGTACTCATTTTGCTTATCTTGCTATTCTGATTTAATTTGCTGATATGAGCCTCTTTTCCTGCAGTGCAGGGAATCAATTTGCTGCCTCAACCTAACATGAATGCTTCTCCAAAAGAGCATTTAATAGAAAGGGTAGGGTTTCCTTTTGAGTTCACCTTTTACTCTTCTTTTGCCTTGTCATATTTTGGACTTCTTGATATGTGCTTCCCACGTTTGCTGGATGCATTTCCTTCACTATTTGAGGTATCATATTTTGATCAGCATGGCCCAAAGATCAATGCTAGCTAAATTGACTGAAAGAAGAGAAAGATGAGAGAGAGAGAGAGAGAAAGAGAGAGAGTGAGAGTGAGAGTGAGAGTGGGAGAGAGAGAGAGAGAGAGAGGTGGGTAACGCTTGAGCTGATCTAAGAAGTCTGCTTGATAGCATGCTTGTAAATGCCAGAGGAGTGTGAAGTAGTTTCATTTGTAGATCTAATTTGGTTAGTTTTAGGGGTGTAGACACATAACTTTGTTCTATTCAGGTTGAAAATTTGTCTGCTCGACATGTAAAATAGGTGGAGTTGTCGGGACTTTCTATCAGCAGTTTTTTTATCAAGTTTTGCAATTGAATATATGAATGAAGCCAAAAGCTGACATTGGAGGTCAATTTGAGAGTTTTATTTAGTACAGGGAAAAGATTCAATTGAACCATTTCCAATTATTGCCTTGGGAGCTTCTCTTGTCTTATGAATTTGAGAGGAAAAGATGGGCTATAATGCTTTAATCCCTCTCTTTCTCACTGTCTCTTTC
The DNA here is from genome assembly GCA_016808085.1 of Suaeda aralocaspica. Taxonomy (NCBI): domain Eukaryota; kingdom Viridiplantae; phylum Streptophyta; class Magnoliopsida; order Caryophyllales; family Amaranthaceae; genus Suaeda; species Suaeda aralocaspica. Next base: position 743,070 of record PYUH01000433.1, on the reverse strand, counting down.
CCTTTCTTTGCGTGGTGGGGAGCTCCGTGTTTTATAAGTTGACCACTTTTTTATTTGACCCCTTGCGTTAATCTGTGAAAGTTAAAATAATACAGGTATATAGAATAATGACCTGAATTTGTTGTCCTCTGTGCAGTATTTCCATCCCGACAACATGTCATCTGAGGAGAAAATGAAGCTCAAGTTGAAAGCAATGCGGGATGAGTTCAAAATCCATGAGTCAGATTGTGGATCAACGCGTGTTCAAAGTAAGCTAGCTAACTATTAATTTTCATTTCAGAGCTCAAAAGTGTGTCCTTTGTTTCTTGATCTTAACTTTCTCAACCTTACTCTTTCTAAATGCTAGATTGAAAGGAATTTGTGGTCTGTTAATTTAGTGTTTAATTAAATGTCACATAATTAGTTATAGTCAGCATGAATACTTCATTTAGGTAGTCATATCCGTATTTTATACTGATTCGACATCAATTATATATATATATATATCTGATACTTCAATCCATTTTTGCAATAATATTTTTCGACTTAGTTCGCCATAATTTAGCCCCCTTTATAAAATTTCCATATGATTTTGACATATTACCTTCGTTTCAGAATAGATGCAACATTTGGTTTTCTTTTCTATGTTGGAAAGCTAATGATTTTGAAATTACACAATTACCCTTTATTTACCAATACTCTAGTTACATTTTTAGGTTCGTAATTTTGGTGATTCCGATTTTGGGATCCAAAACTTAGGGTTTCGAATTTAGGAATGTTAGGGTTCTGAATTTTGGGTTTTTGGGGTTCAAATTCTAGGGCGGTGGGTTGAATTTTGGGGTTTTGGGTTTGTTTTGAATTATTGAGTGATGGTGAATTGTGGGATGGTGGTTCCATTCTGGTGGTGTTGGTCAATTAGCTGTGGCTCGAATTTAATGGCATTATTGCTGGTGGTAGTGGTGTGAATTATGTGGTGGTACTTTTTTGATGGATGGTGGTGGGAATGGGTGGTGGTTGTCGGTCATTTTGGGTGAGTTAATAATTATATGGGTAATATTGTAAGTTTTACTGAAAAATGATCTAGGAGTCTGTTTTGATGCAATCGTTACATGTATTCTGAAATGGAGGTAGTGTTATCTTATCGAGTTATCGTACATTCGTACTAGGTTAGTTGGATGAAAATGATCCATATAATAAACTAAATATCTTCATTTTTAATAATACTCAATAATATTGGTTTTGTCGTATCTGTATCCTTAGTTTGTAAAGCGCAAGGCGCCCTGAGGTGCACAAGGTGCAAGGTGCAGGCACACGCCTTTTGTAGGGGAGGTGCACTATAATTGTAGATCATATAAAGGACTCAAAATTAACATAACAAACATAGTATAAATGCATAATTTACATGATAGAGCCATAGAGCATAGTTCTAACTCTTAAGCCGCTAAAATATGACATGGGGGGAGTTGTATGAAATTGTAATCCATGACTTCTAATCGGAGTACAAGACGTTGTACTTCTATCCAAACAAATTAGGAAAAGGAATGCAAACATAGTCTTTAAGGCACACTTCCCCACTAAAAGCCCATAAGGCGCGTGCCTTGCACCTCCCCTAAAATCCCCAAAGGCGCGCACCTTTCGTAGGTTAGTGAACCTCGCCTTAAAAAGCTTAAGTTGGTAAGCCTTGAGCTTAGGCGCGCCTAGGTGCGCCTTAAGCGCGCCTAGGTACGCCTTAAGCGCGCCTTTTAAAACTAAGTTTGTATCATATGTTTTTTAAACCCACGTATTACGTACCCGTTTGACAGCTGAACATGTATTCGTAACTGTAACGGTACCTAATATTTTTTTGTAGGTTGTAGATTTTAAAGCCAAATAATAAAAGAAATCGTATAGTGTCTGATCTTGAAGAAAGATTGGAAAATATTTAATATGAACATAACATCTTTGCTATGTTTGTTCCTTTCTTCTATTTCATATGTGGTTAGTCATATACATATGTGGGATAGGTTACTTATTACTTTTTTGCATGTTGTAAGGATGTCGTTAAAGATCAAGTTTTCTCAATCTATTGATACTGGTTGAGTGCTACTTTTTTCTACTCTTATTTTTTTTCTTCCTTTTCTTTGCCGTTTGGAAGAGTGTATCCTGAGGTACTGTTGATATTTGTGATTAGTTTACAAACCTTTAGTGTTAAAAGATACATGGTCATTAATCATCTGAATGATTTTATGAACACAATGAGATCTAGTTTGTTAGGAAAAATAGGCCAATAGTTACTCAAAAATTAATGAAAGGAGGTTTGGAAAGTGGATGATTTGCCTATGCTACAGTCACCATTGGCTTAGTCTCTCAGTGTTTTTTTATTTGGATAGGGAGACAAAAATGTGAACACAATTCAAACCCCTAGATTGAAAGGAAAGGCCGAAAGGTTGTAGGGTCCTTGTATAAGTAATCCAGTACTACTACTCGTTGCTCCTGGTTTACAATTGTCCTTTAGAAATTCATTTTCTCCCTTGTGAGCTATTAAAGTAATTGCTTTGTGATTTGTGACCACTACATTTGTATGCCTAAATCATGAGAGAGGAAAAGAATGAAACTAACAAAGGAAAACAAGAGGTAAGGAATGAAAAAGGTAACTCTATCATTATTTTTGGTGTTAATGGGTAATAAAATTGAATTCCTTTTATATTTTGTGTCTTCTCCTCCATGATAGAAAGATGCATGAGTATCGTGGGTTCTCCATTGAATTGCATTAAAAAATGTCCCCTTTCCTTTCCTTTCCTATTTTAAGGCCATCACCCTCAACCTTGATGTTGTTCCTTGTGGGTATGTACTTGTGGAGTTGTAGTGAGCTTTGATGTCAACGATGGTGGTGGTGATTTTTGATGTCAACAATGGCTTTGGTGAGCTTAAGACGATGATAGTCATACCATGGTATGTACTTATAGTGTAGAGTAGAGATAAAAAGAGGATTTTAAGTCACTAGTGGAGGTAGCATATTAGACAAGAGGAGTTTGGGAGAACTCCATAAAAAAAAATGTCAAAAAGGGAATGATAAAAAAGCCTACTGAAGAGTTGGTAAAGGAAAGAGGAGTTTTGATTAGCTTCTTTTACTAGATTACTCTCAAGTTAACACTCCCTTAATGTCTTGGAATCTTTGCACGAAGACAAAAGCATGATCACCACCAAATTCAAAACCATGCATTGAAAGGAAGTTAAATTGTAGGAAGGTCACTTACCTTGGTCATTTGTGAATCACTGGGTGTAAGATGACTAGACGAAGCTTTAATTCCTTAACTTAGTGATCGGTGATCATATCCTAAGTGTGTTTTGAGGTATAGTGATATTCCTTTTTCATTTTGCCATCAAAAGGATCCAATTTAGAAATCTCACTTGTACTTGTACTTATAAACTCTTAGCAATCAACCCCTAAGGTTAAATGACCTTCACCCCAATGATGTCCTATAAAGGAGTGAACCAAGAACTTGAACAAAAACTGCCTCACTGGCAGAATGTGTTTAGAATTTTCTGAGAAAAGCTAAAATTGTTACTGGATTTTTTTCTGCATTTTAAATGCAAAAGAAGATGGAATATCTATAGGCCAGGGCAGATAGCAAAACAGAGAAGTTAGTGGTTGAAACGGCAAGTAATTAATTGTGATCATAATTCGAAGCACAAGTTACAACACTTTTAACTCGTGTAAGGTTAACAATATCAATGAAGATATTTTGAATATTACAAACTTTAAAAGTGATTAGGCCCTGACTAAAGTAATTAATTTAGGTACCAGACTAAAGTTAGATTAAAGTTCCTAATTCGTTACTAGCCATAAGTTGCCCATAATATGTGGTTGGTCCAATAAATGGAGATTATGCTCTCTGTTGAGACTTTGGCCAATTCTGACAGTACTCTGCTTCCGAATCCACTTCGAGCTTTCGAGTATGCCAAATAAATCCGCTGGAAGCTATATATAATTTGACGAATCTACATTTTAATCAGACTCCGCCGGATGTGTATAAACAAGTTTAAATATTAAAATACTTTAATATTAAAATAATTTAATGTAAAAGTAGATAAAAAATGTCAGAGTCGGAGTTGGAGTCTCGAAGATCTTAAAATTAGTTATATGTTCAAATAGTTTAAATTAAAAGTAGTAGTCAGAGACTTGGAGTCAGATTCAAGAGTCAAATTTCGGAGTTGAAGCGGAGTGCAGTCGGAGTATGGTGAGTAGTTTAATGTAAAAGTAATAGTCGAAGTCAGATTTAAGAGCCAACTTTCACAGTTGAAGCGGAATGGTGTTGGATTCAAGAGTTAAATTTCGGATCTAAGTTGGATTTAAGAGTCAAAATTCAGAGTTGAAGCGGAATGATATCAGAGCCGGAATCTCAAAGGTCCTGAAATTAGTTATATATTCAAATAGTTTAATGTAAAAGTAGTAGTCAAAGTCGGATTTAAGAGTCAACTTTCATAGTTGAAGCGGGGTGAAGTCGAATAATGAGTCGGATTCAAGAGTTGAATTTCGGATTGGAGTTGGATTTAAGAGTCAAAATTTGGAGTTGAAGCGGAATGGAGTCGAAGTCGAAGTCCCGAAGGTCCTAAAATTAGTTATAATATCCAAATAGTTTAATGTAAAAGTAGAAGTCGGAGACTTGGAGTCGGATGATCTGATTTAAGATTCAAATTTTGTAGTTGAAGCGGAGTGCAGTCGGAGGTCCAATAATGAGTCGGATTCAAGATTCGAATTTAGAATCGGGGTTGGATTTAAGAGTCAAAATCCGGAGTTGAAGTGGAGTCGGAGTCAGAGGCGGAGGGTTTCCAATGCCCAATTTGTCTCTGTGCGCTCATTTCCTTTTCTTTTGAATCATGATGGAGATATAGTAATGCTCCATATTTTTCCGCTTCAAAAGAAAACCACATTGATACAACACCTGCTAGTATTTTATGTATATGATGATCTTTTCTTTCCTTTTCTTATTGTCCCGCATTGGCACGATATGAATTGTATTACCTAGTTTTTTTATTCATTTGTTCCTTAAGGATTTGTTAGCCTTATAGAGGAGGGACAAGAAAATAACATGTATGCGCCTGCCGAGCCTGCGACGCTGTATGTGTGCGGGTATGTGTGTGGCATTAGATTTTGTTCTCATACCTAATTTTGGCTAAGTGGTTTTTAAAGTTTGTAACTGTCATAATATCTTCGTCCGTGTTGTAACCATTACAAGAGTTGTTCTTGCCGTAATTTGCGCTTCTAATAAAAACATGGCCATGATTTGTTGCTTGCTGCTTTGACCAGTCCCTTCCCTATTTTGCTCCCTACCTTGTCATATCAATAAACCTTCATTTGAAACACAAAAAAGAAACGCTTTCAGCCTTTCATCTTTTCTCACAACATTCTTAACACATTCTGGGGATTGATTGTTCAAGTTCTGAATTTGCTTCTTTGGCGTAAGAGATTGTAATCCCGAGGGTCAATGGCCGGGAGTTCATGTGTACAATTTCGGGGCAAATTTGACTTTAGGGCAATAATCTTTCATCACGCCATCATATTCTTTTTTTGTTCTATTTCCAGATAAGCTATTATTTACATTATTAGTCATAATCCCAACAAATTATTTTTGATCCTGGATTTAAATTGTTCTTTTGTTTGCCATGTCTTCCTTGATTAGTAATTGCAACCTTTGTCTGATGTGCGCATCTGGATGCACCTTTTATGTGCATGAAGCCCTGAGGGTTGTACTGCTCAACAGTATCAATTTGGAATAGGAAGACATTTTCTATTTTTGCAGTTGTTGCCAAACCTTGTCATCATTATTGAAGTTGGTAACCATGTAACATGGAATTCCTGTGTGTTATTGCTTAATATTAATTGGTGTACAAGAATGGCTGAACGATAATATTTTGTCATCAGAGGATGTTTTATCTTTTACTGTCAAGGTGCTGCTTCATCGTCTGTCAGTACTCAGTTTTGTTATTGATTTGTTTTAAGATCTGTGAGGAAGGATATCTTGGTAAACAAAAATAATGTAGTCACTGAACATTATGGCGATATTAGGCTATGGCATGAACTTGGTGGTTATCATGTGTAGATATATGCCTGTATGGTACTACACTTACTCCATGCTTTGCTTGTATCATAGAAGCTTTTTTAGGAACCAACATGAATAAGAGAGAGAGAGAGAAAGACAAAAGGAGAGAGACCCATGTGATAGGAGAGATATAGAGATTAGTGAGGTAATATTGTCAAAATAGGACATGATGTCTGCACCTTCCTAAAATGGGAATTGATGCCAAAAAAAAAATTAAAAAATGGCAAAATAAGTATTTTGTACAACAGAGGAAGTGCTAATATTCTAACAAAATGAGTAACTATTAATAAAAACTATAATCTGTTTTAAAGGATTTCTGAAAAGCCATTTCTAGCCTTCATAATAACTCATGTATCCAAACTTGCAAATGTTTAACATTCAGTCCTTTGTATATTTTAGACTTAGGGTTTAGAGGCAATATTCTTAATAGAACCGGTTGGACCTAGCATGGTACAACCAAGGGCAAGTGCAACAACAACAACAACAACAAAGCCTTAGTCCCAAATTAATGTGGGGTTGGCAAATAAAATTCCTAATTTGTTTTTTAGCCTTTAAATTAAGGCTTTTTTGTATGTTAGTACCTTTTATTTTCCAGCTTTAAATTTTAGTACGTCTTTTTTTTTAATTTTAGTACATTATGTTTCTAGAAAACAAAGTATTGGTACCTTCCGTCAAAATATCCGTCAAGTGGGGCCAATAACAACTATATTTTTAATTTTTTACCTTTTCTCCTCTCTTTTCAAAAACAATTTCTGTCTCTATATATTATACTCCATTAAACATTCATTTAGTCTATATTATACTCAATTAAACGTTTATTTAATATGAAAATTTTAGTTGAAATCCATTTTTCTCCACATAAGCGAAGAACAAACAATAATCAAGGCATGTACACAAATTAGATCGACAACTCAGAAACTAGAGTTCCAATTGACTTTGAAGCTTTTCACTTGATTTGAGGGTTTTTCAAATGATTTGTGAAATTCAGGTTTTAATGATTTAAAAGTGAAATATTCAGTAGAAAATTAGCCTTTCTCTTATGATAAGTGTAGCAACAAGTAATTATTAAAGTAGTGCACGAATTAGATTAACCTTCCAAAAAAGTTAGGATTCTAATTGATTTGGGGTTATTCAATTGATTTGTAAATTTTGGGGATTTTTGAGGTTATTCAATTGATTTTGGGATATTCAATTGATATCCAAAATTTGGGAGAAAATTTTAAGGTTTAAATGAGGATTTTAGGGTTGACTATGAAAAGGAAGTTGTAAGATTAAAGAGATGAGTGAGAAAATGATGGAGTTTAGTTGAGAAAAGGAAGGTAATGACCTTAATTAGCTAAAGGGGCCCCACAAAACGGAGTTTTGACGGGATCTGTCAATGGTATTAATTTTTGTGTTTTTTTTTTGGAAACATAAGGTACTAAAATTAAAAAGAAAAATGAACAGAAGGTGCTAAATTTCAAAAACTGAAATAAACGATACTAAAATACAAAAAAGCCTTAAATTAAAGAAACAATTTTTTTAAATATTTTTTTGCCTATGCAAGGTACAACTGGTTGTGCCATGGACATCCTTGGGTTTAGACCTATGATTATGGGGAAGCATATTTTATACCTTGCTCCAATCATATATGGATAACATCAGTTGGAAAATTCGATTTGTATATCTATATTATATTAACGATTGTTTTAGTGATTCATTCACATCAACTGATCAGCTTTAACCTTTTCTAATTTGCAGTTGCACAACTTACAACAGAAATACTTCACCTCTCTTCTGTTTTGCACAAAAAGGTAAATACCTCATCAGATATTTCTGCATTCCGTCTGTATGTTATTTATTCATCACAGGCATATCTAATTATTCGTTCAGGACTTGGATTCACTTGCACCTGTATTGTTTTAGGGATAATGATGAAGCTGCCTTTTTTTCCTGAAGAAATTTTTGTTCTCATTCCCGGGAGCTGATTAATAGGCAGCTTGACTGCACATATCCGTGTCAGTCTGCATGCCGTGTTAGTCCTTTTTGTTTCCCCTTTCCCTCATTGACCTTGTGTTAGAAGTTATTTTCCTTGTGCCATCGATTTCATCAAGTCACCCTTCCATATTTTTTCTTTTCTGTTTGTACAATCCTGTTCTTTATTGGCCTTTTTTGTATTTATTGAGGATGGCAGGTGGTTTTGGTGTGTAGTGACTAGGGGTGCTTAACGAGCTGGATAGCTCGCGAGCAGCTTGAGTTCGACTCGGTCAAAGCTCGGTCAAAACTCGACTCGAGTTAGCTCGAGCTCACTCGAATGAGCTCCAAACTCGACAAGATACTATTATTTTGCAATTTATCTAATGTTACCCTAGAAAAGAGAGCATGATTAAAAATTATTTTCAATTAATTTGTCTTTAAAATTGATAAGTACTTTAACATTAAATTAAAATAAACTTTTCAACTATTTAAAGAATAAAATTTGTAAAGAAAAGAAAGTATAATCATTATTAAATTAGAACCTAAGATAAACCGGTATTTGTAACAAGCCGTTCGTGAGCAACTCGACTCGGCTCGAAACTTAACAAATACGAGTCGAGCAACCCCTAACTCGTGATCGACTCGCTCCATAAGCACCCCTAGTAGTGACATTACTGAACTTACGGAATGCTTTGTTCCTGTTATTTTTTTCTGGTTGGCTTGAGGTTTTGGTTTGTTGACTATATTGCTAACAATAACGGCGTTATTTTGGTTTTGTAGGATAAACATTCTCGTCGAGGACTGCAAGCCAAAGTACAGCAAAGGAAGAAGCTGTTGAAATATCTGAGGAGAACTGACTGGGAGTCTTACAGCTTTGTTCTATCTAAACTTGGCCTCCGTGACAATCCTGACTACAAAAATTAAAAGATTGTGTACAATTACATGCTTTCACTGTGGAATTGCAGAGAACTTGCTGTCAATCCAAGCTCTTGATCTGGTTTTTTATTTCAAGGAGCCATGCTTAGATTTTAATTGAAAGAGGCTGCTGCGACTAAAACAAGGATGGCAGTGAAAGACTCGCATTTAGGAAGAATAATAGTAATGCATCCTTCCATTGTGTTTTAATTTGTATGTAGCGATGCAGGCTTGATATCTTGCTGAAGCGTTTGCTTCTATCTTGTACAATTTTTGTTAGTCTGTTGATTTCTAGCCTTCGAACCATCCATCTTGGACAAAGGCTTGCTGAAATAACAACTAAGGTAGATCAAGCTAGTACTTGAGCATTTTTGCCTTTCCCGCGGAAGAAATATTCTGCATAAATTGACATGAATTTATTTAGTTCTTATGAAATTTTGTTGCTTATTGAAGGTTGCAGTTGTTCTAGTTTGTCTGAATCTATTAGTTACACTTTATTTCCACCTGTGCCTCCTGCTCCACGTCTCCACGGTCACTTCCCCCTTCTGATTCAAAGCAACTATGTAAAATTCGTACTCCCTTACATGCAATATTTTGTGGAATGCTTATTAGAGCTGACAAAATCGGTCCGATCTGAACCCTACCAAGTTAGTAAAAAAAAAGGCCTAGATGATATTTGAGTTGATCCCTTCAATAATGCTTTGAAAACTTGCAATTCTATAAATACAGTTTCTTTTTCATCAATTCCCTATTTACTGTCCATGTCATCACTTTCATAATTTTTTATTTTTTTGTTTTAACACCAAACCGCTATTCTAATTGGCGGTTTCCACCTACTTAAAAAAAAAAAAAAAGCAAAATCAAAATACCAAACTACCATAAATTTATCGCAGTACTCTAAATCAAATCAAATCAAAATTTAATTTGATTTTTGCACGCTCAAATTGAATCAACCAAATTGAAATGATGAGAAAATTTAAGGAGATCAAAGGGGTATTTTTTGGGTACAATAAAAAAAGTAAAAAATTAATAGAGGAAGTAAAGGATTTGATGCCTGAGGTTTTTTTTTTTTACTCTATATACCAATTATAAAAAAAAATTCATCTGCTGAAAATCAATGAAAGCCATTAAGCCAATATAACTCCAAACAAACCACCAGCAAAAAATTCTAAAGCTTAATTTGTTAAACCCTGTATTGAAATTTGATGAGAATGAAATTGAAAGAAAGAGAATTGATATGATTTGTGAATTTTTTTTTTTTTTTTAATTGTGTATCAAAGAGTCATGGAAATTGCCACTTTTGGTTTTAATTTTTTTTCCACATTAATACTGCTACTATATGAGGGGGAGAGGGAAGAATGGTTTTTTTTTTTAAATTTAATTAATAAATTAAACCGCCAATTGAAATAGCGATATTGNTTTATTTCAAGGAGCCATGCTTAGATTTTAATTGAAAGAGGCTGCTGCGACTAAAACAAGGATGGCAGTGAAAGACTCGCATTTAGGAAGAATAATAGTAATGCATCCTTCCATTGTGTTTTAATTTGTATGTAGCGATGCAGGCTTGATATCTTGCTGAAGCGTTTGCTTCTATCTTGTACAATTTTTGTTAGTCTGTTGATTTCTAGCCTTCGAACCATCCATCTTGGACAAAGGCTTGCTGAAATAACAACTAAGGTAGATCAAGCTAGTACTTGAGCATTTTTGCCTTTCCCGCGGAAGAAATATTCTGCATAAATTGACATGAATTTATTTAGTTCTTATGAAATTTTGTTGCTTATTGAAGGTTGCAGTTGTTCTAGTTTGTCTGAATCTATTAGTTACACTTTATTTCCACCTGTGCCTCCTGCTCCACGTCTCCACGGTCACTTCCCCCTTCTGATTCAAAGCAACTATGTAAAATTCGTACTCCCTTACATGCAATATTTTGTGGAATGCTTATTAGAGCTGACAAAATCGGTCCGATCTGAACCCTACCAAGTTAGTAAAAAAAAAGGCCTAGATGATATTTGAGTTGATCCCTTCAATAATGCTTTGAAAACTTGCAATTCTATAAATACAGTTTCTTTTTCATCAATTCCCTATTTACTGTCCATGTCATCACTTTCATAATTTTTTATTTTTTTGTTTTAACACCAAACCGCTATTCTAATTGGCGGTTTCCACCTACTTAAAAAAAAAAAAAAAGCAAAATCAAAATACCAAACTACCATAAATTTATCGCAGTACTCTAAATCAAATCAAATCAAAATTTAATTTGATTTTTGCACGCTCAAATTGAATCAACCAAATTGAAATGATGAGAAAATTTAAGGAGATCAAAGGGGTATTTTTTGGGTACAATAAAAAAAGTAAAAAATTAATAGAGGAAGTAAAGGATTTGATGCCTGAGGTTTTTTTTTTTTACTCTATATACCAATTATAAAAAAAAATTCATCTGCTGAAAATCAATGAAAGCCATTAAGCCAATATAACTCCAAACAAACCACCAGCAAAAAATTCTAAAGCTTAATTTGTTAAACCCTGTATTGAAATTTGATGAGAATGAAATTGAAAGAAAGAGAATTGATATGATTTGTGAATTTTTTTTTTTTTTTTAATTGTGTATCAAAGAGTCATGGAAATTGCCACTTTTGGTTTTAATTTTTTTTCCACATTAATACTGCTACTATATGAGGGGGAGAGGGAAGAATGGTTTTTTTTTTTAAATTTAATTAATAAATTAAACCGCCAATTGAAATAGCGATATTGCCTAAATAATAATAATAATAATAATAATAATAATAATAATAATAATAATAATAATAATAATAATAATAATAATAATAATAATAATATAGTTGAAAGCTGAGTTGGACAACATTTTGGGAATTAACAAAAGATAAGCTGTATTTTTAGAATTATAGTTTTCTCAGCATTATCAAGGGAAATGACTCATGATATTTTCAACCAAATAAGATAAATGATTGATAATGGAGGATTCTTCTCTTGCTTATAAGCACCAAAGATGTTGATGCCTAAGCCTATTTTGATTATTGAGCAAATTCATACTATGTGTTATTACAGTCGGCTCGGCTTGGTGACCATCTCCCAAGCATGATGGTTAAAATCCGCACCAAACACCAAGGAGCCCACCTGTATTCGTAATATACGTATGTGTTATTTGCAATGTAAATCTACACCCCAATATGAAATATAATCAAAATGTCTCTCTCAGTAAATTCTCCATATTTATTCTTCCTATTTTCGGTACTTTTATTCTCCCACTTATTTACTTTACAATTTCTTTTCCTCCCAATATTAAAGATACGCAAAGTAACATAACAGTAAAGGAGCAAGAAAGAGAAAGAATATGCCAAGGAATCACAAAATCATTCAATAGCAAAGTAACAAAAATGTTTGTATTTAAGAGTTGTAATCAAGTCAATGCCAATCAACAAAATGTGACAATATGACTATAACACAAGCAATTAGTTGTAAAAATAGCATAAAAAATGAACCATAATCTTTTTTAATATTAATCACATATGGGGTATATATAAATATTCTATGATGTGTTTTTTATTTCTATTCACTACAACCCAATAAAAGTTAGATCAAGTGATAAACAACTTGATGTCACTTTAGAGAGGTTATGCTATATTTTCGTCAACTTATTTTTGCTTATCTAGACTTATTTTTGTTGAATTGAATTTATTTTTACTTATCAGAACTTATTTTTGCTGAAATCATAAACAATTATTTAGGATTGCAACTTATTTTTGCTGAACTGAACTTATTTTTGTTAAAAAAAGTAAAAATAAGACGAAAAGAACAGAGTCTTAATTAAGCATCACCGTATGTAGATGCTCTTGTAAGGAGACCCATCCACCAAAAAAGGTGTGTAGCCCACGCTGATCCTAATGATATCATAGCAAATTCCGATGATGCTATAGATAGCTTTGGTTACCTTGTTCACTAGGTTTGTACTTCATTAGGACAAGGCTATAGATAGTTGTCTCAATGAAGTATGAATATTTTATATAAATAGATGTCTCTAAAAATAATTTGTCTCCGCATAGGAAACAATTTCGACTTTTCATTTTATAATTTGTCATACCCTACAACATTATTTCTTAGTTTTTTCAATTGAGTTCCCGTATCAAAATTTATTTCCAACTCTATTTCCGACATACAAACCAAATAAAGTGAAAAAGGTAATCAAAGTTATCGTTGTTAGAACAGCTTGTGCTTTCCACACAACTGAGTCTTGAAACCAACAACAATAGCTCTATTACCACAACTCCACAGGTAAAAAACAGCAACCATCTGTTCCGTATTCATTTTGCACTAATCAAATTAATTAAGCTAAAAAATTTGGACCCCACAAAAATGTTCATTGAACCAACATAACTTCCGACTACCCAATCCAATAATCCAATAATCCAATCATCCAATCATTCAAACGTAATCAAATCCTCAAATTTAAATTGGGTATTCTTTCAATTAAAATATATTACACAATTAAACCATGATTTTAGTGGTATCAAATTTCCATAATTTAATGATTTTAGTACTATATATAATTATTTAAATGTTTTTTACTATTACCACATTTAATTTGTGTGGTCTATGCAATCACCTCATTTCTGTCTTCTTCCTTCTTCAGTTGCTTTCTTTTCTATCAAAAATAATTTAATTTTTCATTTTTTTTTTGAAATTTCAATTTAATTAGTCACTTTTGCAGCATACCCACCACCATTTTTTTGTCTTTCAGATTATTCTACACCATTTTATAAGTGTAAGTTTTTTTTGATGAACTTATTTTGTACATAGTTTTAATTAATTCTATATTTTTGCTGCAAATTTGTGTTCTTTTTTGTAAAGGGTATTTTGTACATAGTTCAATTTTGTATTTCTGTTGCAAAGTTTTGTTCTTTTTTGTAAAGGGTAATACTTTTATTAATTTTTGGTGTGTTTTATTTGTCGAGTTTTGGATTTTTTATTTTTATTTTTGGGGGGTGATTATATACTTAATTTGCTGATTTTAGGTTCTTTATGTATGTGTTTTATCTTTAGTTTATGTTTGAATTATGCTTTTGGTACTTAAGGGTTGAGTGATTATGCTGATTTCTATAATGGTTACTTTGCATTCAAAGAAGAAATTTCAACACTATTTGTTTAATTAAACTGATAAATTAGGAAAAATTTGCTCAGAAGTTTATTTGGGTGTCAAAAGTTGCAATTTGATCCTTTTAGAAAAATACCCTCTTTTTTTTTGTTTTTTTTTTTGTTTTTTTTAGTACTGTGATTTTATGCATGTTTTAATTGAGTGAATAAATTCTGTGAGATTGTTTGATTGTTTTTGTGCTGAATGTTATGTTATTCTTTTTGAATTGAAGGTTTTCAATTGGTGTTGTTTGTGCATTGTATAGGAGTAAGTAGTTTAGTTGAGTGATGGCGGCGAGGATAATTCAAGCTCCAGTTTGTCATGTTATAAACAAGGATTGTGACTTGGGTTTTGCCAAAAATGTGGATTTTGTGAAGATTGCAAATGTCAAGAGAGTTAAGTCACGGAGAACGAAGTTCTCTGTGTTTAACAGTTCAAATCCGGGTTCTGAGATTGCTGAGCTTCAGCCTGCATCCGAAGGAAGCAGTCTCCTAGGTAATATTATTTTTATTAGTTTTTTTTTGGTGTTTAGAGAGCCACAAAGGTGGGGATGAGAATCGATCCCAAGATGTCTTGGAACCAGGAGGGAAGCTCTAACCACTTAAGCTATCCCCCACTCTCATATTATTTTTATTAGTTGATTGTAAAAATCCTTATAATTTTCAAATAGCACCAATATGATTGGTTATATGGTTGTTGTATGATTTGCTACAAAGTAATTCTCTAGTTCTATCACAATGCAACTTGTTTCAAAACAAACTATCTACTCCTTATCAATATTATTATATGTCTTGGCAATTTCTTGCTGCTGTTCTACAGAATGCAATTGGTAGGAGTAGTCGTAGGACTATAGGAGAAAGATAGTATAATGTGTATTGTTTAGTGCTTATCGCCTCACCTCAATGAGATTGTTAGGAAGATAACATAACAATGGTGCCAAATTTTCCGAACATTAAATTCTCTACAAGGACAAAATATGGAATGAGGTAATTAGGAGGAAGTTGAGGGTTGCTTCTATTGAAGATATAATGAGGGAAAATCAGCTAAGATAGTTTGGTCATATAAGACGGAAACCGAGTAACGCTCTAATAAGGAGGTTGGAAGGGTGGCAACAAGAGGGAAGGAGGGGAGGTAGAGGAAGATCAAAACAAACTTGGAAAGGTTGTTAGTGGAAATATGAGGGTGTTGGGGCTTGAAGGACATTTAGTGTCAAATAGGGAAGATTGGATGAAGAGGATTTCTGCTGATGACTTTTGCGACTCCTCATATTGATTCATGTCTAGCCGACCCCAAATTAATTTGGGACTAAGGCTTTGTTGTTGTTGTCAGTTGTTCAAGTCTCTACTAGTCCACTCTACAAGGGGAAGGGTAGAAGGAAAGGGAAACGTAAAAATGTAAAGAGTTACCCGTTTGGATTAGTGATTATTCTGTCTTGTCTGCTTTGTTTCACTTTGATCTGCATGGCTTGATTTTGCTCTAATCATCCCAGTTGTTGGAGGCATTAAAATGATCAGCAGTTAAAGTCTAAAGATGCATGCTTTTCTCCAGCACCATTTGAGCTGTTGTATCTTCATTATTTATGCAGTACCTCGGCAACAGTATTGTGAATCTCCATATAAAACTGTAAGGAGGAAGACATGCACAGTAATGGTGGGAGATGTGGCCATTGGGAGTGATCATCCAATCAGAATACAAACAATGACAACGACAGATACAAAAGATGTTGCTGGAACAGTTGAACAGGTTCTTGGCTGTATATCTCCTTTTGTTCAGAAGTACAATGTGACTGTTTTGAATCAGATATCATAGATCATTTGGTAATACAGATTTTGCACCCAAGCTACATGTTATGGAAAGCTCTTTAAGTGGGTCTTTGTTCCTTACTCTATTGGCAGGTCATGAAAATTGCTGACAGTGGAGCAGATATTGTTCGTATAACAGTTCAGGGAAAGAAAGAGGCAGATGCTTGTTTTGAAATTAAAAACAAACTTCTCCAGAAAAGGTAGGGCCACATCTTCCTCCTTAGTTGTAGCTGTGTGGTCCTTTTAATGGATGTAGATACACCATTTCTTCTTCATTGGCCAATATGTTTATTTGTTTGCTGATTGATTACTTTAATTTGCAGCTACAATATTCCTCTAGTGGCAGATATCCATTTTGCTCCTTCTGTTGCTCTGCGTGTTGCTGAATGCTTTGAAAAAATTCGTGTCAATCCTGGAAACTTTGGTATTTTTCTGGCTTTGGTTCAAGAATGGTCTTTTGTTAGTCCCTTTCTATGTTTTAATGACAAGCTTTGTTGCAGCTGATAGAAGGGCTCAATTTGAAACACTAGAGTACACAGATGATGATTATCAGAAGGAACTTGAGCATATAGAAATGGTAAACTCTCATTCATTTTTGCTTAAAGCATTGAAAATGGAAGACAGTGAGAAGTTGGTGCTCGACGTTGCATTTTCTTTAAAAGAAAGGTCTTACTCAATGTACAAGGCTCTATACGTACTTTACCCACCCTTACCTTATACTCTATATACATATATATTTTTTTCTTTGAAGAGGCTACTTCAAGGAGTCGAACATCGGAACATGTGGCCTAGTTAATGACCAGTAGACTTTAAGATTGGAAGCTTCTCCCAGAAAGTTCTTTTCAGATGCAGCTACATAGTGTGTTACGCTATTGCGTAATTTATGAAATTAGAATTTAACATTACAAAAAGAGGAGTGAGAAACAGTCCTACTGATGGGTAGAGGACATTAGTAATGGAAATTTAGAAGAATAACAAGAAAGGGCTTTGTTTAAACAGCTAGATTAAAAAATAAAACTTGGAGGTATAGCTACCAAGAATTTTGATAATAACCTAGTCAATGTAATTAGGTTGCATGTATCTCCATAACTGCTCGGTTTGTCATCTTCAATGTAGCAATCTACTGATATGGTGACATACGTTGCGGTAGTTTGGCACCTTATTTTTATTGGTTGTTTTGGATAATAAGGTTTGTCGTCCTCAGTGCAAGCAATACAACCCAAATTCGAATAAGCGTGTATGAAATCTCAAAATAAGACGACCTAATACATATTCGTCATATTGTACACAGACGCATTGTAGTTAGACTCTCGGACAAGGCTCCACATACATATTATATGATAGTGCATGGTTTAATTGTGAATGGCAGTTAATGGCAAAAGACAAATGATCAAATCAATGTGTTTGTTAATTAGAGTAAACAATTTGCAAAAGGCCAAAAGGGCTGACTTGTTGCGAAAATATAAATGAATTTCAAGTCTTTGAAATTATGTTGATGTAACTTTGTTGATGATGGAAAAAAGATATTGTTCCCAAAACATAAACTAAACAGTACATATGAGAAGGAAAATACTGAAACATAGGGGCATAAGGGAAATATGAATACGTAGTGTTTTAAAAATAATCAGGGTGAAAGGGTACTTATATGCACGTATAAGATAGTCTTAATAAAAATAAGATAAAATTTTAAAGGTACTAAAAATCTGAAAATAATTATCCTTTAAAACAAAAGCATTGCCTTTTCTCAAAATTGTTAGGAAACTTATCTTTATAAAATTCTTTACATAAAATTTTAATAGAAACCCTTGCAGAAAAGTAATCTATAAAATATTTATTATTTCAAAATATTTGGGGTATTATGTCGTAAGCCAAAACTTATACTTTGTTTGGATCGCAAGCTAGCAGAGAAAGATAAGGAAGGGAAATAAGAGGAAGGGGAGGGTAGAGAAAGGGAGGGAGAAAGGGGAGCTTCAATTTCCCTCCAACTCTCTCCAAATTGGGAGGGATGATGGTTCTTAAAGGATGGAAATCGATTCCTCCCTCTCCCTCCCCTTCTTCACCCCCACCCTTTTTTACAAATAAGGGAATCCGATCCCCTTCTTTTCTCTTCCCTTCCTTTCCTTTCATTTCCTTTCCATTTCTTTCTTTCCAAACAAATGGTTAAAGACAATTGAGATCCTTGATTACCCCTGAACGAAACAGCTCCTCACCAACTTAAATATATACTAAGTTTGGCAATCGTTTCTATACATCTGTAGTTTACTCCATCACTGCTTTGGTATCTGTACTACTTGAAAATTTTCGGCACTGAATTTCATATTACTGAAAAATTACTTAGCTATTTGAACTCAGAAAACTTTTGTAGGTGCCCTTTTTGAATACTGTATAACAGTTTCTGCAGAACACTTGGTTCATTTAAATTTGGATGATTTTTCTGTTTTCACTTTTGTCAAGATGCAACATGGTAAAGCATGGAAGAGGATAAAGAGTAATGTAATTGTTGACTCCAACCTCCTCTTTTGTCGTAATACTAGGTTTTTTCTCCTTTGGTTGAGAAATGTAAGAAGTACGGAAGGGCAATGAGAATTGGGACAAATCACGGAAGTCTTTCAGATCGCATTATGAGCTATTATGGGGATTCTCCTCGTGGAATGGTAAGCATCAACGCTTGAAGCCATCAGTATTACATATTTGAAGTTGGTTGTTGTTTATCCCGACTTGATCTTGAAGTTAGCTTGGTTTTGATATTCTGTCTATGACATTGAAACAGGTTGAGTCTGCCTTCGAGTTTGCAAGAATATGCCGAAAATTAGACTACCATAATTTTGTGTTTTCCATGAAAGCCAGCAATCCAGTTGTTATGGTCGAAGCATATCGTTTATTGGTTGCAGAAATGTATCTGCAAGGATGGTATTATCCATTGCATTTGGGAGTCACTGAAGCTGGTGAAGGTGAAGATGGAAGGATGAAATCTGCTATTGGGATTGGCACCCTTCTTCAGGTACACATTGATAGATACTTTTTCTGATGGATGCTTGCTGCCATAGAAATACCATGTTTAGTATATTCAATGTAATTAAGGAATTGGTAGCCTGGTAAGACACACCACACTTGTTAAAATATTGGAAATCCTTCATGAATATCCACTATATTATGTTTTTATGTTCATTTAACCAGTTTCTGAATGGAAATAATTTACAAGCTTAGATTATGTATGACTTGGTACTTTTTTGAATGGCAAGGTTGTATTGTTTGAGTTGGCTTGTATACATGTGCTTCTTGTATGCTTCCTATATTCTTGGCCTTTCATGCTTGCTTAGTGTATAACTTGAGCCTTAAGGTGTTATGCTGGAGAGCAAGGTTGTTAATAATGATATACTGTCACATTCTAGTGTTCTGAGTGCTTTCATTAGATTTAAAGCCTTTGAATTCATCCAATGAAATGAAATCCGCAAAAATGGTTATTGTGAAAGATCTCAGGAGGAACTATCTGTGTAGGATGGCTTGGGAGATACAATCAGGGTCTCTTTAACTGAAGCACCAGAAGAGGAGATAGACCCGTGCAAACGGTTGGCCAACCTTGGAATGAGAGCTGCTGAAATTCAGCAAGGAGTGGTATGTTTATAGTTCCAATGGTGGATTTGATGCTTAAGTAGTACTGTACAAAATTTAATCTTTTCCGAACTCTGATTTTGGTGGTAATTTTCTTCCAGGCACCATTTGAAGAAAAGCATAGACACTATTTTGAGTTTCAACGCAGAACTGGTCAATTGCCAGTTCAAAAAGAGGTTTGTTTAGAATTTCTCTGATGTTTTGTATACTCTTTTGTCACAGTTTATCTAATATTTTGTTTTTTCATTGAACAAGGGTGAAGAAGTGGACTACCGAGGTGTTCTTCATCGTGATGGTTCTGTTCTCATGAGTGTTTCCCTGGATCAATTAAAGGTGTGGTTCCTCTACTAAGTAGTTCATCTTAGTGTTTTTTTTTTCCTTTTTTTTCTTATGTCATTTCATTTTATACATGTATATTTTAATTATTTAGGGAAATTCTCAATCGTAGCCTCGTACTTTTTCACTCTCATTGATAGTCCTTATGTGTAACCCTGAGTTAAGTGTCCTACTTCCAAACATAACCTTATGAAACAAAATATCGTTAGTTTCGTAAAAAAATAGATCGACAGGCAAATTGAGGCAATTCTATATATATATATATATATATATATATATTTTTTTTTTTTTTTTGGCAATTTTGACTTCAAACTATCCCTAAAGAACCAAAATGACCCACAAAATCTCAACTGACTTACTGGTACACATGAGACAAGTGAATTGTTGAGTTTTTCTGTCATGCAAACTGATGCAGTTCTGTTCTTTTTTCTCGATTTCGACCTCAAATCTGACCCTCAAAAGCTAAAATGAACCCTAACACTAAATATAATGGAAAGTTAACGAAACTAACTTATTTTTGCTTTCAAAAGGCAGGTGTGAGCTACGGATGAAAATCTGAAAAGTTCGAGGCTACTATGAGAAACTGAATTTCGATGCATGAGATACCTAAACTCTTATATTAATTGTATACTGTAAGCTTGGTGGTTTTCTTAGAAGTATATGTTTATGATGTAGAGGTGGGGTGATTTTTGGTTACTAGTCTATGAACTTATCACGTCTCCGTTATTGTTGGACTTTATTCTCTCCTATACAATCATGTGGTTGATGAAGCTATTCTGTAAGTTTTGAAATATTCAATGATTGTGTTGGTTTGGTTGGATAAATGTGTGAAATATCGTTATTATCATTTATCCTTATTTTGTTAATACTCCGTTAGATCTACCTAATAGTGGAAAGCATGGGGTATTTCTGCAATTCTGCCTGCCCAATTTTCACTTGATTTCTCTTATAGACTGGAAAATTGAAACAAAGAAATGACAACGAGAAAGTCGAACTTGTAAAGAAGACTGTAGTCAAATGTAGTTTGATGCAATTAAATCAACAAATGAGGGTTTACAACCCCACCATCTAGGTGCTGGATATGATTAAACTTCATCATATCCCCCACTTCCTTGTGCATCTTTTTATCAATACTAGTCTTCCTTTCCACAAAAACCTGATGCATTGCACTTTCTTACTTCTAGAAATGTCTTTGTTATCCAAATGCTAAATTTCGGAATCTCTTATTTTCATTCTATTGCTAAATTGAAGCCCCAGCCCTCGACTAAGTTGATTCCTTTGTTCTAACTGCGTCCATTATATTCTATTGCAGACACCTGAACTCCTATACAAGTCACTAGCTGCAAAGCTTGTTGTAGGCATGCCTTTCAAGGTAATTCTTTATTCAGCTTAGTCTTAAATTTTCAGGCAAACCATTAATTTTACAATCAACTACATGATAATCTTTTAGTTGGATCACAAAGTTTTTTGACACAATCCTTGTCAACTTAGGACCTGGCCACTGTAGATTCCATTCTATTGAGGCAGCTTCCACCAGTAGACGATGCTGACGCTGTAAGCAATCTTCATTTTTGTTTGTTTCTTTTAGATTAAATAGGGAATTGTAATGTATTGAATTAGTTCAGGCATCTTACTTCAAGGTATTATCAAATAATTTGAAGATTGTATGATTTGGTCTGCTTGTTTTTTTTGATCAGCGACTAGCTCTCAAGAGATTAATCGATGTCAGTATGGGAGTAATAACCCCATTGTCAGAGCAACTAACGAAGCCATTGCCTAACGCAATTGTCCTGGTGAACCTCAAGGAGTTGTCAACTGGTGCACATAAGCTTTTACCTGAAGGTGGGTTCTTTTGCAGTTCCTTGGATTGATGATCTCAAGTTAGAGAGCTCCATTCGACAACTTAATTATGTGTTTAACAGGAACACGCCTGGCTGTGTCTCTGCGGGGTGATGAACCCTATGAAGAACTGGGCATTCTCAAACAGATAGATGCTACAATGATATTGCATGAACTTCCTTTTTCAGAAGAGAAAGTGAGCAGAATACATGCTGGACGAAGGTACAATCAGTGACTATTTTCTGAAGGGAGCCTACTTTTGAACCTCACTTCTAATCACTGAAACTTTGTTTTTCTTTTCTTTTTTTTCAAACTGACAAGTGATGTAAATATTGTTAAGCAACGCCACTCACAATCAAAGTGTCTAGTTTCCACTCTATAAAGAAATCACCAAGAGCTTAAACTAGGGAAATTTCGAATAAATTGTGTTTGATTAAAGCTCCAAGAACCCTCAAACTCAAATTATCCTCACGTGAATATAAAGCTATGAGCACCAATTCACAAAAAAAATGTTATTGTTTTGAACGGAACAATAGGAAAACGTACAACTTAAACAGTTGATTTTTATTACTCACTTCAATCTATGTTGTTACAAAGAAATCTAAAGCTATTTATAGAATAACATAAGACTAAATCCTAACAACTCCTAGGACTCAAAAATAACAGAAAAAACGCCCAAAAACAAAGATAAATTTGTCCCACACACACACATGACTCACAAGATAAGAATGCCACATCATCACTGCATCTTGACCTTATCTTGCTAACAAACTCTAACAAACTTAACTAATCAAGAAAATATCCTAACAAACTAACTAAATAAGTAATTAACAAGATAAACATCAGAATTACAACTAAAAAACACGAAAATTGCTTGATGCCCAAGGTTGCTGAAATCGCCAAAAATTTCCGCCCAAGATTCTTCGTCAATTCTTGCGCAACTTTCAAGAACTTCAAGAAATGCTTCAAGATTCAATCTTTTAACCAAGAAACCTTCAAGAAACCATTTTCCATGCATTTTAGGATAATTATGATTACCAAGATTCAACAAGAATTTAAAATACCTATGCCTAAAATGAGAAAAACCCTAGCAACTGCAATGGAAAAACCTCATAGGCAAAAACCACTATACTATATATTATTATTATTACTCCCCTCTCTTGTTTGTGACCATACACTCAAAAATGTTTGCCTTGGATGCACCCAATTGCCTTTTGTCACTAAAGACCACCAATTCACCTAAGGTTGCATTGTTCTTATTGGAATCCATCAAACCTTCGAAGTTGATAACTTTGCTTGTGTTTATATAGTTTGACTCATTCATATCAACAAGATTAAGTGATTTTGCTTTGGTTGCTAAGTTGGGTCGTTTTGTGCATTGAATACTATTAGTTTGGAGTTACATAAGACTTAAAAATACTTCTCAGGGACCTGCTATAGTGTCCGGATGGGTGTGTACCATTAAATGCACAACCATGTAGGATGAGGTTGGAAGATCAGTATATGACTATATGTTGTCCATAACTAAGTCACTTAATTTTAATCGCTGTGGGTGGCCAAATTACTATACTTCTAACTGGTGCCATTCTGTATCCTTTAGTCTTAATTTTAGTCGCTGTGGGTGGCCAAGTTGCTTCAGTTTGCTACTACAAGTGAAACAGATTTTTTTCCTTGTGAAAAAATATCGTATTTGACCAGGTGGGCTTGTGGTAAGAGATGCTTCTTGTGACTTTAAAACTGTTTGCATCAATTGCAGGTTATTTGAGTACCTATCTGATAATTCTTTGGACTTCCCTGTAATTCACCACATCCAGTTCCCTTCCGGCATCCATAGGTAATGCCTCATAGAAACTATAACGGGAAGCCTTTGTTGCTTGATTCCAAATCTCATTGGTTTTTCCCTTTCATTTATGATATAAGGGATGACTTGGTCATTCGTGCTGGTACGTATGCTGGATGCCTTCTTGTTGACGGCCTAGGAGATGGTGTACTTTTGGAAGCTCCAGGCCAAGACGTTGAATTTCTTAGAAACACATCATTTAACTTGCTTCAAGGTTGCAGAATGAGGAATACCAAAACGGTAAAGTTTTTAATGAGAATGATCCTTTTTAATAGAAGAAATAAAATTGAAGTTACTTTTTACAGTTATTGGAAATTTAAGACCCACTTGTGCTTGTGATTCTCGG
Source organism: Suaeda aralocaspica (assembly GCA_016808085.1). NCBI lineage: Eukaryota > Viridiplantae > Streptophyta > Magnoliopsida > Caryophyllales > Amaranthaceae > Suaeda > Suaeda aralocaspica. The sequence goes on along the minus strand of PYUH01000433.1, from coordinate 719,213 downwards.
TTCAGGAATATGTGTCATGCCCATCATGTGGGAGGACACTTTTTGATCTCCAAGAAATTAGCGCTCAGATAAGGGAGAAGACATCACACTTGCCCGGTGTTTCTGTAATACTCTAAAACCGATCATCTATTATTGTTGGTGTATGACATCAACATAAGGATTAAGAAGACTTGGTTTTTCTCTGAACATCAACTTTTTGTGCAGATTGCAATCATGGGTTGTATTGTAAATGGTCCTGGGGAAATGGCTGATGCAGACTTCGGGTATGTTGGTGGTTCACCTGGAAAAATTGACCTCTATGTTGGCAAGGTGTGTGATATTCATTTTGTCCTTGGTTATGAATCAATACACATACTCCGTATTATTTTTGTAAAGTTGAAGTCACCGTTCAAGATGTGAAAATATAGTTAAGACTTCGTGATTGTGTTTTCTTGCAGACGGTTGTAAAGCGAGGAATAGCAATGGAACAAGCTACGGATGCATTAATAGACTTAATCAAAGAGCATGGGCGGTGGGTGGATCCACCTGTGGAAGAATAGACTATACGTGATAGCAATGTAGCAAATGATTTTGTATATCTCATTGTAAGGGATTAGAATTAGGATCATGCAAAAGGAAAGCTCAATTGTTACTATTTAATACTCCAGTTCGAAATATACAAAAATTTGCACAGGATGTATTTCGGGTGTACGTCTTGTTTATTTGAAATGAATTTGAATATTAACAAGTTTGTGAAATTACTAATTGGAATGAAATTATAGAAGACAATTGCTGGCATTTTCCCATGTATGCATCTGTTAAGTCTTGGAAATTAAAAAATAAAAATAAAAATGAAAAAATAAAACCATCAAAAAAATCTTCTTAGAATTGCTGCAGTCTTATGTATGAATATATAACTCAATACACAACTATATTACATGGATTAACAATTCAGTAAAATGTAACACTAATTAAGTAAACTGTGGTACTTAAAATGGAATACTCTATAATCAATGCAAGTAAATTGTGAAAATAGCTATGCTTTTGTGTGTGACTGTGTGTGTGTTTGTGTGAGAGAGCGTTAAAAAACCATACATCTTTGTTTCGGAATGTACAAAACATATACTATGTATCAAGCTGAACAAAAATTTTGGACACCACTCTGAGACTTTAAGAGAGATCATCGGAAGATTGAGCTTCCCTGGCAACTTTGATGAATACATCTTCCAAAGTGGTGTCCGCCAGACCCCATGCTTGAACAGCAAATCTCTTCTTAAAATTTTCAACTGCTTTGAAAACATCTGATATCCGGATTTCGTGTTTGGGGATCTCAAACTTCTGGGTTCCTGAAATGTGGTAAATCTTTTGGGCATTTGGAGAGAGGCTTTTTACCATTGTTTCCACTTCTGATTCATGCTCTGCAGAAGTTGTCATAGTGAACACAAAGGACCCTCCGTATCTTCCTTTCAGCTGCCATTAACAAGACAAGAATCGGGAATCATTAAAGAATATCTTGATGGGGATGATGATAGTTGATGAATGCGCCTCAAGCAAGGTGGCTTTTTCTTCCATAGTTGATGAAAGCAAAATGTTTAGTAAGCCAAAACAATCTAATATATGCTTTGATTACAGTGAAACAAAACCAATGTGGGCAAAGGTAACTGGGATTTTCAAGCCTAAGCACAAAGCCACACCCATTACTGCATGAGGTAGGCACCTCATCAAATAACGTTTTCGATTTTCATGGGAAGTTCTTTTGAAGGATTAAGAAATAATACATTCAGGGATGCAACCCAAACGAGAAATTTTCTACATCAACTATTTTATCTAGTATTATTCCAGGAAAACAAAAAAAAATTAAAAAGTACTCATACAGAAAATGAATTCAAAGCTTAAAGTTTTGTATGTTAACATAAGCTCTTGTTCCCAGAGAGAAGAAAAGGACAAATGTGGCCCTTACTTCCTTCGCCGAGGAAAGGAGAAACTACTTCTGAGTAAACATAACTTAATTTCCATTCGCCTTTCCCCCCGAAAACCAACCAGGGATGTAAACTATACCTAGGATGCTCGGACGCGGGTACAATTGTCTGACATGGATATGAGTCCGACACTTGGATCCTATAATTTTACGAAATTAAGGGCTCGCCGACACGTTTTCAAAGGGTCCAAAATTTGAAATTGGACTCGGGGACACGGATAAAAATCAATAAATATGTATAGTTATGAATTTTTCTATATATTATTTTTTAAAAACAATACTTGATCATTACGTGAATATTTAGAAGGCGTTGACAAATAAATGGAATTTGAGGTTTTAACTATACATAGAAAAAAGTAAAGAAAGAAAAGAAGACTGACAGTAAAAGGAAAAAGAAACTGAACATTTTTTTGTCTTATTTGGGTGAATAAAGGGTGAACAAATAAATAAAAGAAAAGGGCATACACCTGTAAAGCTCCACCTACCACTCAAACTGAACAGTAAAATAAAAAGCAAATGAATTAAAGCTCCACCAACCAAGTACTTGTCAAATAAAAAATCAAATGGCAAAAGATTAAGTCTTATATGTGGCCTGCCACACCATAAAATAATGGTGTGGCAGGCCCATATAACATTGGGTTTTAATTTGAGTCCAATTACCATTAGTTTAAATTTTTATTTTTATTTTTATAGTTCATTTTAGTTTCTTTCCCAACGCTTTTCAAATTATTTAACTTCTTCACTTATATTATTTCAGAATATTTTTATTCTAGACTACTAAATTTTTGATTTTTTTTTTTTTACAATTTTTTTCTTTTTTGTCTTTATTCAATGTATTTAATGTTTGTTTTGCATTAATACTCATTGATTTATTAACTAGAAACTACAGTGGTGTAATTTAAAGCAATTTACTCAACCGATTAGCATTTTAAATCAAAAGTTAGTTGCTTTTTAAAAATTTGTTGTTTAATGTGAATATTACAAGTTACTTTCATGAAATATAGGTATTATTGTATTAAGTATAATAGTGTGTGTTCATAAAATAATTTGATTACTAATTAGTTGATTTTTTAGAGTTGCTAACTACGTAGTCATTGAATTTGGGTTACTAATTTATGTGTATGGGGTTGGTAATCCCAAATTCACCAGTTAGTAATCTCAAATGCATAAATTAGTAACCCCAAATTTAGCACTTAGTAACCCCAAATTATTCTCTAGTTAGTAACCTCAAACACATAAGTTAGTAACCCTAAATTCAGAAGTTAGTAACCCCCAAAAATAAGTTAGTAACTCCACAAAAAAAACTATAATAATAATAATAATAATAATAGTATTAGTAACCCCAAATCTAGTAACTCCAAAACCCCAATTTAGTAACTCCAAACACAAAAAATCGGTGACTTCAAATCTAGCAATTAGTAACCCCAAATTTACTAGTTAGTTATTGACCTTAAACGTATAAATCAGTAACCTCAAATCAGGTAGTGGGTAACCCCAAAACATAAATTAGTAACCCTAAACACATAAGTCAGTAACCCCAAACACATATATCAGTAGCCCAAAATCTAACGGTTAGTAAGCAGTAACCCCAAAAATATAAGTTAGTAACTCCAACACAATATTTTGAATATGGTTAAAAATTTAGTATTATTAAACTATACCAATATGGGTCTCTGTTTGTAGAGAATTAGAAAACATGAATTTTTGATATTTTTATTTTATTTTTTAGAGTTGTAAATTTTGTAATATGTACATTTGAAAAAAAATATTGTTATTATTTTCTCTCTCCGGTTGTAATTTGATAAGAATTATTGTTGTTGAAAAATAAATCAAAGAAATAGAAGTTAACGTTATTAGCTGTAATGACTAACTAATAATTTATTGAGATGGCCACACCATCAATTGAGTGTGTGGCAAGCCACACAGAAAACGGACTCATGGCAAAAAGGTTTGAAGTTTGAAGTGTTTGTTTTTTCCATACAGGATCTTACCCGGATTTCATGTCTGTACCGATGTCGTGTCGACACCGGTACGGTGGGGTCAATTGCCGAGTCCTAGCTTCCCAGAACTATACCCATTGTTCCACCAAGGTTAAGATAATTTACACATTTGGATCAAGTGAGCAAATTTCTTTAAACTTGGTACCTTGATTGAAAATCTAAATAAAATCCTGGAACCGAAAGCTATGATGCTCATTTCAAAAAACCCTCTCCTAAGCGAAGGTTTGAAGTTTGAAGTGTTTGTTTTTTCCATACAGGATCTTACCCGGATTTCATGTCTGTACCGATGTCGTGTCGACACCGGTACGGTGGGGTCAATTGCCGAGTCCTAGCTTCCCAGAACTATACCCACTGTTCCACCAAGGTTAAGATAATTTACACATTTGGATCAAGTGAGCAAATTTCTTTAAACTTGGTACCTTGATTGAAAATCTAAATAAAATCCTGGAACCGAAAGCTATGATGCTCATTTCAAAAAACCCTCTCCTAAGCGAAGGTTTGAAGTTTGAAGTGTTTGTTTTTTCCATACAGGATCTTACCCGGATTTCATGTCTGTACCGATGTCGTGTCGACACCGGTACGGTGGGGTCAATTGCCGAGTCCTAGCTTCCCAGAACTATACCCATTGTTCCACCAAGGTTAAGATAATTTGCACATTTGGATCAAGTGAGCAAATTTCTTTAAACTTGGTACCTTGATTGAAAATCTAAATAAAATCCTGGAACCGAAAGCTATGATGCTCATTTCAAAAAACCCTCTCCTAAGCGAAGGTTTGATAAACCAATATCCAGATGTGAATATTTCCATTTTAGTGTCCAATAATATTGTAGTGTTAAAATCATTTACAATAGTAAAAATATGATATACTATAGTAAATTATAATTCATAGTATAGTAAATGATATTAATACTACAATAAATGATATTGGACACCAAGATCCACATATGGATAGATAGTGGTTTATCATTCCTCGTTCTTAGCATTTCAGATTCATGGTATGCCTTAGGGTTCTTTTTTCCAGGCAAACCTAAACTACACTAACTAAAACTTGGACAATGGTCATTGTCGCTGCACCTCTAATCAATGGGCACACAGAACATATCTTGCCTATCACTTGGTTCTTTTCAAATTCAACAAAGCTTACTCTACCAGTATAAACACTAACATAATGTCAGTATCTTCGCACAAGTATTGGATGGTCTCAGGACCATTGCTCTCTTTCTTCAAAATATTGTTAGTAGCCAGTTAGCCACATCATGCAATAATCCAGGACCATTAAATTTCCCTCAGCAGGTGTCCTGCTTCTTTATTGGGAGGCAAGAACCACAAAGTTCTCTGTCTAATACTGTGTTTGGATAGAAGATTCCATCATGAAAGAAAGGGTCCATTTTTTGGACATTAACTGATTTGGGCCAACGGAAAGGGAGGAAAAAACAAGTTTTCTTGTTAACTCTGGAAATCACTAATTAGAAGGGAGCAATCCTCTGGATCCCAAAATGTTAATCTTGATCTTTTCAATTACTTTCGATTCTTTGCCAATATTCAGCCAGGCATGCATTGGTACTAATAGCTCAGCTCAAGCACAGCAGACAGCAGTTGGCTAAGCATGTACCAAATCCTTCCTAATTTGTGAACTTCATTCAGTAAAGAAAGGAAGTAGATCCCATCTAGTTATATTTCTCCTTTTCCTCAACCTGAACCAAGATATCCAAACAATGGATAATGAACTCTTAATTTACATATTATCGATTCTTAAATCACCCATCTCTGGCTCAGCATCTTCCTGTCACGTTATTCTTCTGTTTTCCTCCTTTCTCTCAATTTCTCCTCCCCACCCTTTCCTTTCCTATATTCTTTTCCAAAAGAATGCAAGTGTACAGTACGTGCCATTCTTAGATAATATTACTTTGTTCAATTTTTTGGGGAAGTTGAGTTCAGTTGGAACAGAACCTCAGGGGAGACTTAAGCAGATGCCTTAGAGCAGCTATAACTGAGGCATTGAGCAAGGTAAAAATATAGGCAATTAAAGATGACACCCAGGACAGATACATCAAGCTAACAGAGAAGAGGTGCAAAAGGCAAGCCGAATGCTCAGGAGGATTCTCCTGGACTGTTTTTGTTTTTGAAAGGCCTCGCTTGGGGACTAAGGCACATGAGGTCAGTGCTGTTTGGTCTGAATAACCAGAAAGATAGAAGGAGAAGGAGCCTATGAAAGCTTTTTGGAATAAACTGTTTTCTTCGCAATTTTTTCCTCTAATATAATCAAGCCTCGCATATTCAGACCTTTCTTTCTGTAATCGTTCCATGTGAAATAATAAGCAAAATTCTACTTAAATTACTCTTGTTTACAATCTTCTAAATAAAGGAACTAATTTCATTTTGGCATGGATAAATTACGTAAGCAAAAGTAACTTACCTGCTTTGGGCCTCCTATGCATTGCAAGTCTCCATCAACAAATATTCCTATACGGTCACAAAGAACTTCTGCCTCTTCCATTGAATGTGCTGAATAAAGAAGCAAAGAAAGGGAGAACAATTATCAGGGATTAAGTTCAGATTCTCCAATAAGAATTTGTAAAAGAAAGAGAGAGAGAGTACTTGTGAGAATTATTGCTCTGCCTTGTTTTGCTTGCTTAACAACATTCCACAGACTATTTCTTGAAGCAGGGTCTAAACCAGTACTTGGTTCATCCATGTAAACAACCTTAACAAGTAATCAACTACTCAATTAGAATATCTGAAGCCATACACGATACGACTACCAGAGTAGTAGGAAAGGTAAATGGACACAAAAATATTACTAATACGTTAATCGGAACACTAACCTTAGGGTCACCAATCAAGGAAATAGCAACACTAAGCCTCCTTTTCATCCCTCCACTATATTTCCCAGCTTGTTTGTCAGCAACACCACCATGATATAAGTTGACACTTCTCAAAGAATCTTCAACTGCCTGCAAAAGCATATATATTGCAAATTATTCAAATTTACAATGCCCTGCTTTTGAAAAGCTCTTGCTAGTACTCACAAGTCACAATGACATTACATTATCAACTAGCACTACCGTACTCTCAGATTTAGGAACAAAACATGGATAGAACTGTACACTCCCTCCATCTCATATATTACATCATCATAATAGCTTATCCTTATCCAAATCAGATGAGAAAAAAATGAGATTAATCCATACCTCTATAACAGATCACCTTGATTCCATTTACTTGTTATCTAATAAAATTTAGATTTTTTTGTGAAAAACGAATTGAAAAAATCCAACAAAACATGGCTTGACCGGACTAAACAATAAAAAATTCAGAGATATAAAATACTGAGAAGAAAATTGAATTTGCATAAGCTGTACTTAAGGTCTTAAGAGCGCGATTCTTCTACACTTGATTTGAGTTCATCAATCGTCATTGAATGATTTAATCTATTTCAATGATCATTATCACAAATGTTCTGCCAAATAGCAGTATCTATTCAATGATGGACTGACCTGCATCAAGGCAGAACCTTTAAGGTTCTTAAGTCGACCATAAAAGATAAGGTGCTCTCTTCCTGTTAGGGTCTCCCAGATTAAGCTGAAGTAAGAGACACACACAAAAGGAAAAAAAAAAAAAAAAAAAAAAAGGAAAACTACTCAGATTTGTATGCATTTGCAACTAATCTATACAATTTACTTAGATAAAAGAGCAGAAATATACTCATGCTGAGGGCAAACACCCATGCTTGTGTATATTTCGTTCATTTGAGAAAGGATGTCTAAACCCTCGACAAATGCTTCACCAGACGTTGGTTTTGTGAGCCCAATCATCTACAAATAGGAGATAAAAAAGACGTTAGCCATTGTTTTTTTCCTGTAATCAATAGCACATGCTACATATAATAATTAACTATGCCAATGTATCACAATTCACTTTTCTTACTTTGTCCAAGAAATGTAATTTATACGGAAAAAAACATTGAAAAACAGTGTCATGTGGAATCTACTTATCTACTTAAATTTGTTTAAATGTGTACATCTTCAACCTATTACCTTTTTACAATTGTGTTATATGAGTATAATTATTAAATATTACAATAGTAAAAACTGCACCTTGGAATACATGAAAGTCCAAATATTGAAATCAATATGAAATGGGAGAATTACTCAATAATCACATTCACTGTCCATAAAATTTTCATATTGCCTTAAGAAACTGTCCCTCAAAATTTTTCCCCTTTTCACAGTATTATTTTTCAGCGTCCTCAAAAGAAACCTAATGTTCTTACCATACTGATGAAGGAGGTTTTCCCGGCACCATTTGGGCCAAGCATCCCAAAACATTCACCGCGCGACACAGCAAGAGACAATCCTTTTACTGCAAGCTTTGGAGGATTCCCATCTCTTCCAGGATAGGTCTTTCTCATTTTATTGGAAATTATGGAAGTGCTTGAATTTAGTTCTGTCAGCAAATGTTCTACCCTTTCCCTCTGTGTTGGAAAGCAAAAACGTGAACAATATATTACAAAGAAAATGAAGCAACAGAGACTGATAGAATCTTTGTCTAAGTAATCCAAATAATATATCACGAATTCACGATGCATGTATGTGCCTAACAATCTTCTGTTGGTTGAAAATCACTACAAGGAGATAGACAATTTGCTAGCACTTTTCTCATTTAACTTCCATCTCAAAGAGGAAGAAAACCTATACTCTACTTTTACTTATTTTTAGCTACTGAGCACCCTAAGAAAAACAAACCACGCTAATATTCACAAAGGCTTCCACATTACACCAATAACGAAGCAGCAGTTGCAGACGTCACATGCATATATCCTCTCCCCCAATTTTTTTTTTTTTTTATAAATTAAAGCCAAAGAATTTCTCAAGTTTCAACTGCCTCATATAACTTTCAACTACTCTCATCCAAGTTTGCTTCGGCTCTAGATGCTTGGATATTGCATTATTTAATCTATTTAAACAAAAGGGCTTCTTCTTGAAACTTCTGCTTTTCATAATAATATGCCAGGGACCTATTAAAAAAGCAGCAATAACCCCTGATTATTTGCAACCTTTTAGCTTATACAATCATTTCCTTGGGAAAATAAGATAAAATACTAGAGCCAGCTAATATAGAATATTCTTCCCCCAGATTCAACATTAATTACTCAAAAGATTAGGAAGAACAAAACACATAACAGTAAGAAAGAGAAAAACCTCTTGCACAACATCAGCTTTCTCCATCTCAACAAATACTTTTGATCCTTGCTTTTGTAAACTATGCTTTCGTGCAACAGATGAGGACTTTCTCAGCAAGCCGCGGAAGAAAAATAAAGGACTTTGCTTTATGCCACTTCCGGATGATACAGCTTGATCAACATAGAGTGCAATAGGGAGCACAACCACCCACTCAACAAACATGATGATCAGAACCTCCTTCATCCCATTATTGCTGTCGCCCAAGTTTTCCCATCGCATACCATGAGTGCCCATAGAATCACCGTGAAAAGAATAGTCCCCAAACTCATATAAACCTCGATAAAGAGAGAATCCAGGATATAGCTCCATAACAATAATCCATCCTCCTGAAATGCAAAAGTGCAAGATGAATACCACTCAAATGAAAAGAAACAACCACCAAGATTTGATACATTTCCCAACTCGAACACAGAAAAGAACAAGCCAGGCATAAACAAATAGTTGTATTAAACCCATATACGACAATGATCTATGCACCAATGCAATGTTCGTTACATCTTATAATTTCCATACATTGCAAAAGATAACCATCATATAATAGTTTGTATCAGAAACCTGCTTAGGGTAATTAATTGGCTGTATATGAAACAATTATATATTCAAGTTCAATTAAACCATCATAAATAACCATAAGCTCCTGGGAAAAAAAAAAAAAAGGCATGCGGTCTTTGTACTAGAGGAGGGCCAGGGGAGGTGGGGGTGGTTGGGGAGGCACAAGTGTATAACTGCTAAGACTTTGACGCTTGCTGCAACTGGCAAGACTGCATCAACCACTGTAAATAAATACACATCTGTGACAACTTACTTGGAAATGAGGTATCTTCAATGAAAAATTCAAAAAGAAACGCTCCAAGCAAACCAGTGCCAAAAACCAATAAATAACCTACAGCTATAGAAGTTGGCCACAAAACATTAGCACCATAAGAGAATAATTCAGCATCATAAGATGAAATTCAAGCCCAGAGTCACACCTCTAGAAGTCAAAATATTTGAAAAAAGAGGGGCCACAAGAAATGCCATCGAGATCTGCAAGTTTATATATATGAAATAGAATACAAACTGGATGCTGTAATCATTAAGTCTGAAGAATTTTAGTCCTACAGAGAAACAACCAAGGCATAAGAGAAGAACATAATTTTTTTTTATATAAATACTACGTATAAAAGAAAAAAACAGAGGTAAGGCTTTAATTACCAATAAATGATCCAAATAAAACAAAAAGCATCATGTAGATCATCGATAAAGCTAGAAAGTAAGCGTAGGAAATTGTCCAATACGGGCCATCACCAAGCCCATGCATTTTCATCATGATACGCAGTCGTTGTTGTTTTTCATAAACAAGCGCAGTTAACACAACCTGTACCAAAATACAGGATTTAAACACACAAGAAAATTAAAGACGTAATTTCTGCCAAAAATATAAAGAGATGGATTTTATTTTGAAGGTTATTTTCCCAGTAACTTAAATCATCTATGCCAATATCAAAAATAACTTTCAAAATCTCCGAAAGATATAGAAAGAATATAAACGATCAAATTCAAGTGAATGTGACAACAACAAAAAAAAAAAGTAGCAATTTTTAGAAGCTGAGGGAGTATTTATAAATATTTCCCAAGCTTCTAAGACTTTGGCGGTTTGGCCCAAAAAAAAGGTGTCCTCTCACATCAGAGTTTAAAAGATCTAACACGGGTGAAAACTTGAATTGAAGAACCATAGTAATAATGACAATTCACATTTTCAATCAAACAAGACTTACTATCATAATATTCTAGTCCATCTGCTAAATGTTCACAGAAGTTATAGAACTATGGCTGCAAATGAGTAAAGAAAGGATCCACAGACATTTCAACATACATTAGAGCAAACACCAGTCATGCCTATCTACTTACAGGAAATAGGGCGACAATGATGTATGTGAAAAACTGCGCACCAAGGCGAGCTGCAATATTGAAGCTAAGCCGAGTTGCAGGTTTTGGCATTTCACTGACAAACTCAAGAAACATTCTAGAGCTTGGTCCAAGTAGGCTCTGTAGATAAGCATTAGACACCTGTAGTAAAAAAAATGAATTTATCAGTTCTATACTAGTATACAAACAGCCAAAAAGGATTCTAATGCACATAAAAAGTTAAGAAAAAACAATATTCAGTTACGTGCAAAAGGCTCCAGGCTAAGTCAGACATAAGAAAGCTTGGCCTCACTTTATGCAAAAAAGTTCCCAAGATGACAATGCAGCAATGAGCAATTACCAAAGAATCAAATCTAGAATTACTCAATCCACATAAATATTGATTATTGAAATATTAAAAGGCCATCAGAATAGATTGTTACAGTCGAAAGATATGATCAAGTCTTTTACTGCCATCACAAATGGTTACATCTTAATTTATACTATAAAGTATAAATCCATGTAAAACAATTTACTCTTAGAGCACAGTTGTTTTAAATATAACCTTAATGTGCTAAAGTGCTATACTATACTTCAATGGATTTCATTTTCTAAAATAATTATCACATTGCCCAGTTTCCAGACCTTTAATAATAACGAATACAATATTAGTTGTATCGTTTCCAGTCTTTCAATCACTCTTTCAAAGCAGGGTTAATCATCACCACTATGGTTTAGGTCTATGTTACTCAACTCTTCATTTCACCTCAAAGTACCGGTGTCGGACATGCGATCCTTGGACATTGGTATGACACTTGGACACTTCATTTTGAACCAAAATTATGCATTTTGTCAAAAAAATGCCATGTCCGACACTTGGACACTTACCGGTGTCAGACACTTATGGGAGAGTCCATGTAACATAGGTTTAGGTAATACTAGTTTCGAACATATTAAAATGGTATGTGAGGTAAGATTAGTCTTTCCCTCAAACAAGAAAAACTAAAAACCCAAAATTTGTTAACACAAAAGAGCTTGAAAGAGCAATATAATTAGCGAGAAACGTATGGAAAATCAATGTAGAACATTAAAAATATGACCAATGAGGTTCTTAACAGAAAGCAACAGGCAAGCAAAACGTAGCAGTCACTAAAAGACCAACATGCAACAAGTTCATATAAAATACCAAATTCACTAAGCGTGGTACACGTAGCAAAGCAGGAGGAGAATATGCCGTGTCATTCTTGTATGTTGCATTGTACCATACGCTCACATTAAAGTTGTTCATATTGGAGTTGAGGAAATCATATGCTGCAAATATATACACAGTATATATATATAAATAGTGGAGAAAGAAGATATTCTAGAGTAATATCTTTAAATTGTTAAAACTGAAAACCATACCTGCGACAAATTCATTTATCTTCCTCTCCGGGTTACCTTTATGATAACCTTTGTACAACTCATCATTAACATCTAATGAACTATTGCGCCATAAATGAAGACCTCGAGCACAAGTTATATCTGTATACAAGACATCAATAACAGATTCAGAATTGTGCATCAAATGCAATGATCTGAGAAGAGTGATGGATAGGCAGAAACTATATTAGCAAAATTGAGAAAGAGAAAGGTTAGCCAAGATATGTTATTTTGACTCTTTGTTTCGCTTCAAGGTCCCAATAAATATCCAACACTCAAAAATGCAAGCATACAATTACTTGGACGCTCCATTTTGGACTATTTTACGCACATCTATGAAAAAATTCTCATCATGTTAATCCTCAGTTGATGTGATTCCCAAGGCTTCGCTTCTGTTGCTAATCCCTAATGGAGGCTAATCCATATTGGAGGTAAGTGTAAGCTAGGCCACAATTTGATTCCTACACTCAGTATGAGACAAATTAACTTACTCAAGCATAATACTTCAATTGAAGAAATTTGTGTTGTAGTCTTCCGAAAGGAACAATTAGAAGAATTTTTCTTTCGTAAGGACATGAAAAATGTGGAGCAAGAGGCAATTTGGGGCTCAACGGGCACAAAACATTCTATTATTCAGTTATAAGTCGTTCCTCGACAACGCGACCGTTACCACATACGAGTTCCCCAGCTGGTATGAGTATAATCTTGGATAAGAAATGCCATCAAATTTGAATTGAATGGCTTTAACTACGTGAGAGCAATTCTCCACAATGTTTTGAGCTGCACATTAGATTACTTGGGACTATCGGACTAAAGCTTTGTTGTTATGTTGTTTTGAGCTCCAGTTAAAATGTTAAATATTCCTTAAGCACCCAATTATGAAATTTTTGTTTGATGAACAAATTGCTACTTAGTAAAATCCATTTATAATAGCTCTTCAACACTCCAAGTTTCTTCGTTTCCTCATATTCCTTTCCCTAGTTTCTTGTTACGAAATGCTCTACGTGTATGTTCCATATTTAGCACGTCCATACATTTGATGCAATTTTGTTAGCTTCTAGTTGCTTCTAGAATTTGTGCAGATGTGTAACGATGGAGTTTTTCAATCATTTGTCAAATGATTTCCCAATGAGCTATGACTAGGTTCCTTTGTTATGTTTTTGGAAAATTAGTCTTTTTAGGTTGCTTCTCTTATTTAGAACTAGTGAACTGGATTAATTACATGTGTTTGGTATTAAGCTCTCGTAAACATGATTTAATTATGGTAGAAGATATTCAATATTGCTGAAGAAGATTGAAGCTCTTAGTAATATCTCTGTTGACTATTTCTCTTTTCTTGCTTTTATTTGAAGTTGATGTCCTTAAATATTGTTATTAGTTTTAAATCTACCTTACGTTGATAATTATTTCATTTAGCTATAACATTTCTCATTCATTTGTGTTGTTTATAGCAATTTCCATGAGTTAGAAAAGTCAACTTCTAGGATTTGGTACATTGGGTAAATTACTAGAATCCCCAATGTAGTCATGGAAATATAATTTCTCAGAGAGTTCCATTGACCAGAAATGCTTGCTCAATGGCTCATGAAGCTGTCAAATATTAAAGGAAAAGGAACGAAAGAACCTTCTTTTATAGTTTTATTTGATTTAGATAAAGCCTATGATAGAGCTAAGTGGAAAATTTTGAATTGAATTTTCAACCTGTGTAGGTTTTCCAGTGGTTTCACTGGAAACAGGCAATGTTTGAGGACACTATTAGATTCTATTATCATCAATGGGGATCCTTTTTATTATATCCTATATGTGGTTTAGAACAAGAACACCCGTGGTCACCTGTTTTGTTCATTAATTCCTGGAGTCTCTTTCAAAATTATATGACAATTCAAAATAAACATAACATATCAAGCAGGCTTCTTTGTTAGCAATCAATGTACAATATTGCAGGGCAGTTACTTAATAATCAGAATTTCATATCACCTATTCACTATTCACCCTTACAAAAAATCTAAATGTCGGTATTCAGTGTCAAAAACCAATTAGCTAGAGAATCAGTCATACCTTGCTCCTCAGTCAACAATCCAATATCAATGGGCAACGAAAATGACAATTCGGACTGGCACATTGGTTGTATAAAGTAAAGCGGTAGGCCTGAGGTGTAAGCAGGATCCAGAAAATTATTCCATCTAGGCTTTGAAGCTGAACCCTGCATCAGATAATGCATAAAAATTTAAACTTTCATAACAAAAAATTGCAAGAAGAATGAAGTGAAAGCCTAAGTACTTACCAAGACATTGTTTGCTAGACTAAAAGAAAGGTCAGATGTATTCAAAGGCGATGTTGGAAACAAACTGCTTGCCATGGCTAAAAAAAATCCAAAATCACATAATTAAGCCACTCTCCAATATAAAGCCGAAGCTGTCAGGACAAAACCAAAATTGAAAACAATATAAAATACCCGAGTAACAACAACAAAAACAAACGAAAAGGATCGCAGCAGAAGTTATAAATAAACAAAATCTTTCAGGAAAAAAAAAACAATAGGAAAAGAAAATATACTTTGCCCAAGGGTTTGATTCCTCCCGGTCAAGAGCACAGTGACAGGACATGATCCTGTCTGTCTACATGATTCAGCAGGCAAGTTTGGAATGTTAAAAGAATCAGTTCTAACAGCACGATATTGAGGTTCCGGAACTTGAAGCAAGGCAGGCCATTTTGGGGGGTCAGGAATGGGACAACTTGTAGCTTGTTCCAATGTGGAATATTGGATACCACATTCAGTTGTACCGTTAACTTGAGCGCAACCACATTCGTATTTTGGTTTGTTCAATTCATTGTCAATCAGTCTTTGTAAAGTTGATAGAATGATACAAAGAAAAATTGGAAATACTATGAGACAACAATTGGCTCCTTTGTTTCGTTTCTGCAATGCAAGGGTCAAAATACAACAAAGTCAAGACGGTAATCCGAAGGTAAGAAGGTTGTAGAATTGCAGAAGCAAATACTCATCAATATTTTTTTTTTCAAACATATGATGAAATAAAATGACTTTTAGATAGCAAGAAACAAAGATCAAATAGTCAACAATTTAGTACCTCGCCTAAGTAATGATATATATGTAGCCCTCGGGACTATAAATAAGCATTTAATACATAAATAAATATCGAAATAGTTTAGGAATTCACGACAAAAATACATGTAAACCGGAGTAATATATGTATAATTTGGCTTAACATTTCTATTTTAGCCTTATTAAATATAGCGCTAATGGCTATGCATATCATTTTCTTTTCATGAATCACATAATTAAAATTTAATTCAATTGACTACCTCATCTGTCCAACCTCATATTACTACCAGCTTAGAAAATTATAAAATGAAATTCCTCATATCAAATGTTAAATTACACTCAATTTACTACATGAACTTGTGAAGAATAATTCAAAACTAGAAAATAATTACTTTTAATTATACATAAAATATTCAGATAATTCAGCAAATTATGTTTTAGTGTATTCATACAAAAATTTTAATTTCCCTTCAATTCACTACATAGGATAATTAATGAATAAAGTCAACAAATCATCTTTAATTACACAAATTAACTACTTTTCTCCTTAATCCGTTAGTCAAATTAGCTGTAAATTACCACCTATGTGAAAAAACTATAAACTAAATAAGTAATTTGTAAATGCAATATGCCAAATAAAATGCCCCAATGTTATACCTAAATTTATGAAGAAATTAATTAATTTAAAAAAAAAAAAAAAAACTTTGATTAAACAAGCCCATTAATTTTAAGATAATATACAATAAACCCAGAATTAAAATCACCCAAAAACTCCAAAATATAGTACTCAAATTAGTAGAAAAAACAACTAAAAGTAGAGAATAATTAAAGTAAAAGTAAACCTGATAAATTAAGTTCTTGCGGAATAAAGCGTTGGCTTGGGTGGAGAAATTGGCGCGCCCATGTGAAGGAATTGCCATGGTTAGATAGATTTTGTCAAACAGACAAATTCAAAAATCTGGTAAAATTGAATTTGACCGTTATAAATAGAGAGTGAGTTGTGAATTTGTGGGTTATAAATACTTTTTTTTTTTTTTTTTTTTTTTTTTTTGCAGACGCAATTGTGAATAAGCAAGTTTGTAACAATTAAACTGTTTATTTGGTAATTTGGTGTTGAACTTTTCAAATTCTTTGTCCAATCAGAACACGCAATTAGCAGTTGTTTTTGTTTGGGGTTTTTAATTTGTTGTTTTTGTTGTTGTTTCAGCACAACTTTAGTATATTGTACTTGTGATTTTATAATCATGTGTCATGGAAGATTTGTAGGTTCGTATGTTGGACATTTGATATTGACTCATGGAGTCATGCTGTAATGGTACGATATCGCATTAAGCCTGTTTGGTAGTCGAGCATAAATGGTACGGAGTAATAATTGCTTTTGGAATAGATTTGTGATGTAAATCGATTATCACCTACATGGTATTGCTAATTGACTCTAACTTGTCTAATTATCTTCATAAGTTTTCGTTCCTACCTAGAGTTTGTTTGATAGGATGTAAAAAGAATGCTTTGAAAACAACCTTTTCATTTTACATTGTTTGGTTTGGAAAAAACATTAAAATGTAAAATTTTGTTTTAGAGCTGTTACAGCTAGGCATGAACATGTTGTTTTGGATTGTTTATGTTTTCCCTTTTTTGGGGGATCAAGTGTTACCGTGTTACATTATGTCACTTATATTATGTTGTTAGTTTGTTAGGTATTCTTAATACTATGTACTACCTCCGTTAATTTTTAGTTGCAACACTTACTATTTTGGGCTGTTATCAAATAATTGCAACACTTACTTTTTTTCCTTTTCTTAGTAAACTTTTTGGAGTAAAATTACGAAAATACCCCTGCTTTATTTTCTAAGAAATAACTTAAGCATCCTAATTTTTCTTAACACTACTGGATTAACATCTAATTACTCCCTCCAAATACTTATTGCTTCTCCCAACCACCTCCATCAATACATTGAATGTATTGATTCTGGAGAACTGACATGAAGATGAAGCGTTTCATCTTCATTCAATTCATCCAGCAGGCCGTGTTTATTAGTCGCCTATTTCTCTACTTTCTGCCTTTTATCTTCTCAATCTTTTGTCTCTCTTTCATCTTCCTTTTTACAAACCCTAAAAAAAAAAGGAAAACTTTCTCTGTTCTTCAACCCTCGCCACCTACAAAACAAAAAAATGTCAGATATGAGTCCTTTACATAAAGCTTTGTTTGAAACAGAAAATGAGAAGGAAATCCAGTATTTGTTCTTGATGATTGAGGGAATTGAAAAGGGAGCTAAGTTCCCTAAGTCAGCCTACTACTCCGGCGAAGCCGCGAAACACCTTAATTGTAATCTTGTTAAAGCTTTGGGTGAAGCTGTTGGTGCGCATGATGTAGATCTGAAAGGAACACCTCCTTCTNAATGATGTGTGACAAAACCCACTTCATTCTTGCAATTTTGTGGTCAGGGTTTAATTTAGGATGATTGTTGCTTGTGTGACTTCTTAGTTTGCCCCTTTTCTTAAGGTTATGCACATACACATGAGTNAGGAAGGGAAAGCTTGGTGTTAAGCTTGTTGATCTTGAGGATGAGTCCCCCCCACCTGCTGAACCCAGTACTTAAATGGTTGTTTCTGTTGAGCCCTATGATGAGCCACCACTAGCTTTTGAAGACCCCAACCATCCCTTTGATGACACCTTTGTGTTGGCTCTCCCAGCCACCCATTCTTCCTCCTCTGACGATGACGCCAAAGGAAAAGGAAAGGCAGTTCCTGGTGGTGGTTCTCCTGAGATCTGATGGGTGGTCGGTAAAAGTCCTTATAACCTTGATTAATTTTTTTTTGGGGTTTCAAGTGTTGTTGGTGTTAACTTGTTAGATTCGTCTAAGTTATAGTCTACATATGGGGTGTTGTTGTTGATTATACTGTTCTTTGTGTGTTTGTTGTTGATTATACTGTTGTTCATGATTATGCAGTTGAATGTGTGTTTGTTGTTGGTTATACTGTTGTTTATGATTATGCAGTTGTTTANTACTTTTTGGGGATGTATATAAAGCCTAACTTTGGTGCATGCGAAGCTGGTTGGGAACTGCTGGTGGAGGAGTTTAGGAAGAAGGTTGGCTTTCCTCCTTTGATGTCTTTTTTTGTGATTTTGCCATTTTAGATGGCTGTAATTATTACCTTCTTCTCCTCCATTTCTCTGGTTTTTTTTTTGGGCAAGCAGTTTCTGTTCTAATGACTTTTGTGTAAGTTGTATGGAATTTGTATTTATTAGGTTGGAACAATGGTTGGTAGAAACATTTTGATTTGAATTTCCTCTAAGTGTAGAGGGAAATTCAAAAAAAAAAAAAGTCTACAAGTTGCATGTGTGATTGAAGAAGAAAGGGACTCATGCAAGACACATCATGACTGTCACATATAACCTAAACATCTTCAATGGAGTAATGAAGCATCGGTTTATGTATTTTGAATGAATGGTTTTTTTAAAGGTTGTTAAATATGTATGTTTGTAACACACTTTTGAATAGGCAGTCATGATAACAAGCAATGTGTGTACCACCTTTACATGAAAATGAAAAACATGGAAACAAAATATTTTGCACAACCAACCTTGTTCATTTTTTTATTTGTCAATCCATCAGAGAGTTAATATTTCATCATTACCACTAAAATGAGAGTGATTAACCTCAACTGAACTGTTATATGCAGAACAGGAGCATCACAACTCTTGATTGGTGTAAAATGAGTCCCTTCATCATTGGAATGTAGACAAATATCAATTTAAGTAACAAAATGGGGACTCATTATATACCATGAAATGGGACTCATAACTGCTTTGCATGAAGCTTTTACCTAGGGACTGAATTGTGTGCCACATTAGAGGGGTCATCATCAATGTCAATGAACAACCAAGGGACCATTGACCAATGAAAGCAACTGACCAAGAAAAAAACATGCATACAAACACACAAACAACTGCATAATCAAACACAAACATCTTCAACAACAGTATAATCACAACAAACACACAAACAACTGCATAATCATAAAGAACAGTAAATCAACAACAACACACAAACAACTGCATAATCATGAACAATAGTATAATCAACAACAAACACATAAACAAATGCATAATCATAAACAACAGTATAACCAACAACAAACACACATTCACTGCATAATCATGAACAACAGTATAATCACAACAAACACACAAAGAACAGTATAATCAACAACAACAACCCATATGTAGACTATAACTTAGACGAATCTAACAAGTTAACACCAAAACACTTGAAACCCCAAAAAAAATTAATCAAGGTTATAAGGACTTTTACCGACCCACATCGATCTCAGGAGAACCACCACCAGGAACTGCCTTTCCTTTTCCTTTGGCGTCATCGTCAGAGGAGGAAGAATGGGTGGCTGGGAGAGCCAACACAAAGGTGTCACAAAGGGATGGTTGGGGTCTCAGAGCTAGTGGTGGCTCATCATAGGGCTCAACAGAAAACAACCATTTAAGTACTGGGTTCAGCAGGTGGGGGGACTCATCCTCAAGATCAACAAGCTTAACACCAATTCCCTTCTCCTTGAGGACTCCTTACACGAAGGAGGTTTCCAGTAGGGTTTAAAACCCTAGAAACCCCTTTACCCTTGCGATTAGAAGAAGGAGGTGTTCCTTTCAGATCTACATCATGCGCACCAACAGCTTCACCCAAAGCTTTAACAGATTACAATTAAGGTGTTTCGCGGCTTCGCCGGAGTAGTAGGCTGACTTAGGGAACTTAGCTCCCTTTTCAATTCCCTCAATCATCAAGAACAAATACTGGATTTCCTCTCATTTTCTGTTTCAAACAAAGCTTAGTAAAGGACTCATATCTGACATTTTTTGTTTTGTAGTGGCGAGGGTTGAAGAACAGAGAAAGTTTCCTTTTTTTTTAGGGTTTGTAAAGGAAGATGAAAGAGAGCCAAAGATTGAGAGATAAAAGGAGAAAGTAGAGAAATAGGCGACTAATAAACACGGCCTGCTGGATGAATTGAATGAAGATGAAACGCTTCATCTCATGTCAGTCTCCAGAATCAATACATTCAATGTATGATGGAGGTGGTTTGGGAGAAGCAATAAGTATTTGGAGGGAGTAATTAGATGTTAATCCAGTAGGTGTTAAGAAAAATTAGGATGCTTAAGTTATTTCTTAGAAAATAAAGCAGGGGTATTTTCGTAATTTTACTCCAAAAGTTTACTAAGAAAAGGAAAAAAGTAAGTGTTGCAATTATTTGATAACAGCCCAAAATAGTAAGTGTTGCAACTAAAAATTACGGAGGGTAGTACATAGTATTAAGAATACCTAACAACTAACAACATAATATAAGTGACAAATGTAACACGGTAACACTTGATCCCCCAAAAAAGGGAAAACATAAACATCCAAACAAACATGTTCATGCCTAGCTTAACAGCTCTAAAACAAAATTTTACATTTTAATGTTTTTTCCAAACCAAACAATGTAAATGAAAAGGTTGTTTCAAAGCATTCTTTTTACATCCTATCAAACAAACTCTAGGTAGGAACGAAAACTTATGAAGATAATTAGACAAGTTAGAGTCAATTAGCAATACCATGTAGGTGATAATCGATTTACATCACAAATCTATTCCAAAAGCAATTATTACTCCGTACCATTTATGCTCGACTACCAAACAGGCTTAATGCGATATCGTACCATTACAGCATGACTCATGAGTCGATATCAAATGTCCAACATACGAACCTACAAATCTCCATGACACATATTTAAAATCACAAGTACAATATACTAAAGTTGTGCTGAAACAACAACAAAAAACAACAAATTAAAAACCCCAAACAAAACAACTGCTAATTGCGTGTCTGATTGGACAAAGAATTTGAAAAGTTCAACACCAATTACCAAATAAACAGTTAATTGTTACAAACTTGCTTATTCACAATTGCGTCTGCAAAAAAAAAAAAAAAAAAAAGAAAAAAAGGTATTTATAACCCACAAATTCACAACTCACTCTCTATTTTATAACGGTCAAATTCAATTTTACCAGATTTTTGAATTGTCTGTTTGACAAATCTATCTAACCATGGCAATTCTTCACATGGGCGCGCCATTTCTCCACCAAGCCAACGCTTTATTCCGCAAGAACTTAATATCAGGTTTACTTTTACTTTAATATTCTCTATTTAGTGTTTTTTCTACTAATTTGAGTACTATATTTTGGAGTTTTGGGTGATTTAATTCTGGGTTATTGTATATATCTTAAAATTAATGGGCTTGTTAATCAAAGTTTTTTTTTTTTTTTTAAATAATAATTTTTCATAAATTTAGGTATAACATTGGGGCATTTATTTGGCATATTGCATTTACAAATTACTTATTTAGTTTATAGTTTTTTCACATAGGTGGTAATTTACAGCTAATTTGACTAAAGGATTAGAGAGAAAAAGTAGTTAATTTGTGTAATTAAAGATGATTTGTTGACTTTATCATTAATTATCCTATGTAGTGAATTGAAGGGAAATTAAAATTTTGTTATGATACACTAAAACATAATTTGCTGAATTATCTGAATTTTTATGTATAATTAAAAATATTTACTAGTTTGAATTATTCTTCACAAGTTCATGTAGTAAATGAGTGTAATTTAACATTTGATATGAGGAATTTCATTTATAATTTTCTAAGCTGGTAGTAAATTGAGGTTGGACGATGAGGTAGTCAATTGATTTAAATTTTAATTATGTGATTCATGAAAGAAAATGATATGCATAGCCATTGCGCTATATTAATAAGGCTAAAATAGAAATGTTAAGCCAAATATACATATATTACTCCGGTTTACATGTATTTTTGTCGTGAATTCTAAACTATTTCGATATTTATTATGTATTAAATGCTTATTTATGTCCCGAGGGCTACATATATATCATTACTTGGCGAGGTACTAAATTGTTGACTATTGATCTTTGTTTCTTGCGATCTAAAAGTCATTTATTTCATCATATGTTTGAAAAAAATATTGTGAGTATGCTTCTGCAATTCTACAACCTTCTTACCTTCGGATTACCGTCTTGACTTTTTGTATTTTGACCCTTGCATTGCAGAAACGAAACAAAGGAGCCAATTGTTGTCTCAAGTATTTCCAATTTTTCTTTGTATCATTCTATCAACTTTACAAAGACTGATTGACAATGAATTGAACAAACCAAAATACGAATGTGGTTGCGCTCAAGTTAACGGTACAACTGAATGTGGGTATCCAATATTCCACATTGAACAAGCTACAAGTTGTCCCATTCTGACCCCCCAAAATGGCCTGCCTTGCTTCAAGTTCCGGACCTCAATATCGTGCTGTTAGAACTGATTCTTTTAACATTCCAAACTTGCCTGCTGAATCATGTAGACAGACAGGATCATGTCCTGTCACGTGCTCTTGACCGGGAGGAATCAAACCCTTGGGCAAAGTATATTTTCTTTTCCTATTGTTTTTTTTTCCTGAAAGATTTTGTTTATTATAACTTTGCTGCGATCCTTTTCGTTTGTTTTGTTGTGTTACTCGGGTATTTATATTGTTTTCAATTTTGGTTTTGTCCTGACAGCTTCGGCTTTAATTGGAGAGTGGCTTAATTATGTGATTTTGGATTTTTTTTAGCCATGGCAAGCAGTTTGTTTCCAACATCGCCTTTGAATACATCTGACCTTTCTTTTAGTCTAGCAAACAATGTTGGTAAGTACTTAGGCTTTCACTTCCTTCTTCTTGCAATTTTGTTATGAAAGTTAAATTTTTATGCATTATCTGATGCAGGGTTCAGCTTCAAAGCCTAGATGGAATAATTTTCTGGATCCTGCTTACACCTCAGGCCTACCGCTTTACTTATACAACCAATGTGCCAGTCCGAATTGTCATTTCGTTGCCCATTGAATTGGATTGTTGACTGAGGAGCAAGGGTATGACTGATTCTCTAGCTAATTGGTTTTGACACTGAATACCGACATTTAGATTTTTGTAAGGGTGAATAGTGAATAGGTTGATATGAAATTCTGATTATTAAGTAACTGCCCTGCAATATGTCATGATTGCTAACAAAGAAGCCTGCTTGATATGTTATGTTTATTTGAATTGTCATATAATTTTTAAGAGACTCCAGGAATTAATGAACAAACAGGTGACCACGGGTGTTCTTGTTCTAAACACATATAGGATATAATAAAAAGGATCCCCATTGATGATAATAGAATCTAATAGTGTCCTAAACATTGCCTGTTTCCAGTGAAACCACTGGAAAACCTACACAGGTTGAAATTCAATTCAAAATTTTCCACTTAGCTCTATCATAGGCTTTATCTAAATCAAAATAAACTATAAAAGAAGGTTCTTTCGTTCCTTTCCTTTAATATTTGACAGTTCATGAGCCATTGAGCAGCATTTCTGGTCATGGAACTCTCTGAGAAATTATATTTCCATGACTACATGGGGATTCTAGTAATTTACCCCATGTACCAAATCTAGAAGTTGACTTTTCTAACTCATGGAAATTGCTATAAACAACACAAATGAATGAGAAATGTTATAGCTAAATGAAATAATTATCAACGTAAGGTAGATTTAAAACTAATAACAATATTTAAGGACATCAACTTCAAATAAAAGCAAGAAAAGAGAATAGTCAACAGAGATATTACTAAGAGCTTCAATCTTCTTCAGCAATATTGAATATCTTCTACCATAATAAATCATGTTTACGAGAGCTTAATACCAAACACATGTAATTAATCCAGTCTATAGTTCTAAATAAGAGAAGCAACCTAAAAAGACTAATTTTCCAAAAACATAAACAAAGGAACCTAGTCATAGCTCATTGGGAAATCATTTGCAAATGATTGAAAAACTCATCGTTACAAATCTGCACAAATTTCTAGAAGCAACTAGGCTAACAAAATTGCATCAAATGTATGGAGTGCTAAATATGGAACATACACAGTAGAGCATTTCGTAACAAGAAACTAGGAAAGGAATATGAGGAAACGAAGAAACTTGGAGTGTTGAAGAGCTATTATAAATGGATTTTACTAAGTAGCAATTTGTTCATCAAACAAAATTTCATAATTGGGTGCTAAGGAATATTTAACATTTTTAACTGGAGCTCAAAACAACATAACAACAAAGCTTTAGTCCGATAGTCCCAAGAATCTAATGTGCAGCTCAAAACATTGTGGAATTGCTCTCACGTAGTTAAAGCCATTCAATTCAAATTTGATGGCATTTCTTATCCAGATTATACTCATACCAGCTGGGGAACTCGTATGTGGTAACGGTCGCGTTGTCGAGAGAACGACTTATAACTGAATAATAGAATGTTTGTGCCGTTGAGCCCCAAATTGCCTCTTGCTCCACATTTCATGTCCTTACGAAAGAAAAATTCTTCTAATTGTTCCTTTCGGAAGACTACAACACAAAATTTCTTCAATTGGAGTATTATGCTTGGTAAGTTAATGTCTCATACTGAGTGTAGGAATCAAATTGTGGCCTAGCTTACACTTACCTCCAATATGGATTAGCCTCCATTAGGGATTAGCACAGAAGCGAAAGCCTTGGGATCACATCAACTGAGGATAACTGATGAGAATTTTTCATAGATGTGCGTAAAATAGTCCAAAATGGAGCGTCCAGTAATTGCATGCTTGCATTTTTGAGTGTTGGATATTTATTGGGACCTTGAAGCGAAACAAAGAGTCAAATAACATATCTTGGCTAACCTTTCTCTTTCTCAATTTTGCTAATATAGTTTCTGCCTATCCACACTCTTCTCAGATCATTGCATTGATGCACAATTCTGAATCTGTTATTGATTGTATACAGATATAACTTGTGCTCGGTCTTCATTTATGGCGCAAAGTTCATATGAGTTATGATGAGTTGTACAAAGTTATCATAAAGGTAACCCGGAGAGGAAGATAAATGAATTTGTCGCAGTATGGTTTTCAGTTAACAATTTAAAGAATAACTCTAGAATATCTTCTTTCTCCACTATTTATATATAATACTGTGTATATATTTGCAGCATATGATTTCCTCACTCCAATATGAACAACTTTATGTGAGCGTATGGTACAATGCAACATACAAGAATGACACGGCATATTTCCCTCCTGCTTTGCTACGTGTACCACGCTTAGTGAATTGGTTTTTAATGAAACTTGTTGCATGTTGGTCTTTTAGTGACTGCTACGTTTGCTTGCCTGTTGCTTTCTGTTAAGAACCTCATTGGTCATATTTTTAAGTTCTACATTGATTTTCCAACGTTTCTCGCTAATTATATTGCTCTTTCAAGCTCTTTTGTGTTAACAAATTTTGGGTTTTAGTTTTTCTTGTTTGAGGGAAAGACTAATCTTACCTCACATACCATTTTAATATGTTCGAAACTAGTATTACCTAAACCTATGTTACATGGACTCTCCCATAAGTGTCTGACACCGGTAAGTGTCCAAGTGTCGGACATGGCATTTTTTGACAAAATGCATAATTGGTTCAAAATGAGTGTCCAAGTGTCATAACCAATGTCCAAGGATCGCATGTCGACACCGGTACTTTGAGGTGAAATGAAGAGTTGAGTAACATAGACCTAAACCATAGTGGTGATGATTAACCCTGCTTTGAAAGAGTGATTGAAGACTGGAAACGATACAACTATATTGTATTCGTATATTAAAGGTCTGGGAAACTGGGCAATGTGATAATATTTTAGAAATGAAATCATTGAAGTATAGTATAGCACTTTAGCACATTAAGGTTATATTTAAAACAACTGTGCTCTAAGAGTTAATTGTTTTACATGGATTTATACTTTATAGTATAATTAAGATGTAACCATTTGTGATGGCAGTAAAAGACTTGATCATATCTTTCGACTGTAACAATTATTCTGATGCCTTTAAATTTTCAATAATAATATTATGTGGATTGAGTAATTCTAGATTTGATTCTTGGTAATTGCTCATTGCTGCATTGTCATCTTGGGAACTTTTTTGCATAAAGTGAGGCCAAGCTTTCTTATGTCTGACTTAGCCGGAGCCTTTTGCACGTAACTGAATATTGTTTTTTCTTAACTTTTATGTGCATAGAATCCTTTTTGGCTGTTTGTATACTAGTATAGAACTGATAAATTCATTTTTTTACTACAGGTGTTAATGCTATCTACAGAGCTACTTGGACAAGCTCTAGAATGTTCTTGAGTTTGTCAGTGAAATGCCAAAACCTGCAACTCGGCTTAGCTTCAATATTGCAGCTCGCCTGGTGCGCAGTTTTTTCACATACATCATTGTCGCCCTATTTCTGTAAGTAGATAGGCATGACTGGGTTTTGCTCTAATGTATGTTGAAATGTCTGTGGATCCTTTCTTTACTCATTGCAGCCATAGTATAATTCTCGTGAACATTTAGCAGATGGACTAGAATTATGATAGTAAGTCTTGTTGATTGAAAATGTGAATTGTATTATTACTATGGTTCTCAATTCAGTTTTCACCCGTGTTAGATCTTTTAAACTTTGATGTGAGAGGACACCTTTTTTTGGGCCAACCGCCAAAGTCTTAGAAGCTTGGGAAATATTTATAAATACTCCTCAGCTTCTAAAATTGCTACCTTTTTTTTTTGTTGTGTCAAATTCACTGAATTTGATCGTTTATATTCTTTCTATATCTTGGAGATTTTGAAGTATTTTGATATTGGCCTAGATGATTTAAGTTACTGGGAAAATAACCTTCAAAATAAAACCATCTCTTTATATTTTGGCAGAGAAATTACGTCTTTAATTTTCTTGTGTGTTTAAATCCTGTATTTGGTACAGGTTGTGTTAACTGCGCTTGTTATGAAAAACAACAACGGATGGTATCATGATGAAAATGCATGGGCTTGGTGATGGCCCGTATGTATTGGACAATTTCCTACGCTTACTTCTAGCTTTATCGATGATCTACATGATGCTTTTGTTTTATTTGGATCATTTATGGTAATTAAAGCCTTACCTCTGTTTTTTTTTTTTAACGTAGTATTATATAAAAAATTATGTTCTTTCTTATGCCTTGGTGTTTCTGTAGGAAAAAATTCTTCAGACTTAATGATTACAGCATCCAGGTTGTATTTCTTATATATAAACTTGCAGATCTCGTGGCATTCTTGTGGCCCCTCTTTTTCAAAATTGACTTCAGAGGTGTGACTCTGGGCTGAATTATTTATTGATGCTGAATTATCTCTTATGGTGCTAATGTTTGTGGCCAACTTCTAAGCTGTAGTTATTATTGGTTTTTGGCACTGGTTTGCTTGGAGCGTTTCTTTTTGAATTTTTCATTGAAGATACCTCATTTCCAAGTTAAGTGTCACAGATGTGTATTTATTTACAGTGGTTGAGCAGTCTTGCCAGTTGCAGCAAGCGTCAAAGTCTAGCGTTATACATTGTGCCTCCCCAACCACCCACCCTCCCCTGGCCCTCCTCTAGTACAAAGACCGCATGCCTTTTTTTTTTTTCCCAGGAGTTATGGTTATTTATGATGGTTTAATTGAACTGAATATTAATTGTTTCATATACAGCCAATTAATTACCCTAAGCAGGTTTCTGATACAAAATATATGTGGTTATCTTTTGCAAGTATGGAAATTATAAGATGTAACGAACATGCATTGGTCATAGATCATTGTCGTATATGGTTTAATACAACTATTTGTTTATGCCTGGCTTGTTCTTTTCTGTGTTCGAGTTGGGAATGTATCAAATCTGGTGGTTGTTTCTTTTCATTTGAGTGGTATTCATCTTGCACTTTTGCATTTCAGGAGGATGGATTATTGTTATGGAGCTATATCTGGATCTCTCTTTATCGAGGTTTATATGAGTTGGGACTATTTTTCACGGTGATTCTATGGGAATCATGGTATGCGATGGGAAAACTTGGGCGACAGCTAAAATGGGATGAAGGAGGATTCGATCATCATGTTTGTTGAGTGGGTGGGTGTGTCCTATTGCACTCTATGTTGTTCAAGCTGTTATCATACGGAAGTGGCATAAAGCAAAGTCTTTATTTTTCTTCCGCGGCTGCTGAGAAAGTCCTCATCTGTTGCACGAAAGCATATTTACAAAAGCAAGGATCAAAAGTATTTGTTGAGATGGAAGAAAGTGGATGATGTTGTGCAAGAGGTGTTTTTTCTCTTTCACTGTTATGTGTTTTTTCTTCCTAATCTTTTGAGTAATTAATGTTGAATCTGGGGGAAGAATATTTATATTAGCTGGCTCTAGTATTTATCTTATTTTCCCATGAAATGATTGATAAGCTAAAAGGTGCAAATAATCAGGGGTTATTGTTGCTGCTTTTTTAATAGGTCTGGATATTATTATGAAAAGCAGAAAGTTTCAAAGAAGAAGCCCTTTTGTTTAAATAGATTAAATAATGCAATATCAAGCATCTAGAGCCGAAGCAAACTTGGATGAGAGTTAGTTTGAAAGTTTATGAGGCAGTTGAAACTTGAGAAATTCTTTGGCTTTAATTTATAAAAAAAAAAAAAAATTGGGGGGAGAGGTATATATGCATGTGACGTCTGCAACTGCTGCTTCGTTCTGGTGTAATGTGGAGCCTTTGTGAATATTAGCGTGGTTTGTCTTTTCTAGCGGTGCTCGTCAGCAAAAATAAGTAAAGTAGAGTAGAGTTTCCTCACTTGAGATGAAGTTAAATGAGACAAGTGGGCTAGCAAATTTCTATCTCTGTAGTGATTTTCAACCAACAGAAGATGTTAGGACATACATGCATCGTGAATTCGTGTTGATATATTATTGGGATTACATTAGACAAAGATCTCGTTTCATCTGTGCTTCATTTTCTTTGTAATATATTGTTCAGTTTTGGCTTTCCTAACACAGGGGAAGGGTTAGAACATTCTGACAGAACTAAATTCAAGCATTCCATTAATTACAATAATGAGAAACGGTACTATCATGGAGAGAGGGAAATCCCCAAAGCTGCAGTAAAAGGATTTGTCTCTTGCTGTGTCGCGCGGGTGAAGGGTGATGTTTGGGATGCTGGCCCAAATGGTGCCGGGAACACCCTTCTTCAGCTGGTAAGAACATTAGGTTTCTTTGAGGAGCTGAAAATAATACTGTGAAAAGGGGACAATTTTGAGGACAGTTTCGTAAGGCAAATGAAAATTTTATGGACAGTGAATTGATTATGAGTAATTCTCCCATTTCATATGATTTCAATATTGGACTTCAGTATTCACAAGGTGCAGTTTTCTATTGTAACTATTAATAATATACTATCATATGAACACAATTGTAAAAAGGCTATAGGTAAGAATGTACACATTTAAACAAATTTAAGTAGATAAGTAAGATCCACATGACACTGTTTTTCACATGTTTTTTCCGTATAAATTACATGTTCTGGCAAAGTAAGAAAAAGTGATTGTGTTACATGGCCTAGTTACATTTATCTGTAGAGTGCATTGATTATACAGAGGAAAACAAAACAATGGCTAACGTCTTGTTTATCTCATATTGGTTCGATGCATTGGGCTCCACAAACACCAACGGCTGGTGAAGCATTGTCGAGGGTTTAGACATCCTTCCTCCAAATGAGACACTTACACAAGCATGGGTGTTTGCCCTCGCGCGATATTTGCTCCTTTATCTAAGTAAATTTGTATAGATTACGTTGCAAATGATACAAACTTGAGTAGTTTTCCTTTTTTTTTTTTGTTTTTTTTCCTTTTGGTGTTGTCTTTACTAGCTTAATTCGATGGGAGACACCCTAACCAGGACAAGAGAGCACCATCTGATATGTTGTGACTGAAGAACCTAAAGGTTCTGCCTTGATGCAGGTAGTCCCTCATTGATAGATGACTGCTATTTGGCAGAACATGTTGTGTATGATCATTGCAAAGCTTCCATCATTTCAAGGCACGTGTGAACTCAAATAGTGTGCAGAATTCGCGCTCTAAGACCTCTAGTACAGCTTATGCAAATTCAATTTTTCTCAGTTTTATATCTCTGATTTTATGTTTAGTCCGGGCAGCCCTTGTTTTGTGGATTCTTTCAATTCGTTTTTCCACAAACATCTACAATTTTTTAGGAGCTACAACAGTCAATGGTCAAGGTGAGTATGTGATAGAGGTATGGTTAATTATTTGTTCTGCATTGATTGGATAGGATAAGCTATTAGCTGCTGTAATATGAGTGGAGAGAGGGAGTGTACCAGTTCTCTCCATGTGTTTGTTCCATAAATCTGAGAGGTCCGGTTGCGTAGTGTCGTGATAGATGTAAGGTCCATTGTGCATGTGCAGTACTAGCCAAGGGCTTTTCAACCAGCAGGGCATGTAATTTGATACATTTGCCATATATCATGCTTTGAAGGCAGTGCAGAATTTTAGAAAGTGTCCAACTCTATCATGTGGGTTGGACACAAGCTGGGCACATCGTGGGAGGAGATGCAAAGGAGGCTAGTTGTCTTTCGCCTGATTGGTGACCAAGTTAGTGTTCCATTAACGATAGAATATTTTGTGTTCCACCTTTCCTCTACTCTGGCTGTCCGTGATCGTGTGGCTCCCGAGATTCAATTGCGTCGTTGATCAATTGTAAGGGTGTACATGAAGAACCCAGATGGTTAGAACCTGCTTCCAAGAATAGTCTGTGGCAATGTGTCAGCCGCCCCCACAAAGGCAGAGCCAACATCAATTCTCACAGTACCTCTCCTCCTCATCTTTCTTTTACAATGCGTATGGGAGAACTGAACTTAATCCCGATAATTGTTCTCCCTTTCTTTGCTTCTTTATCAGGCACATTCAATGGAAGAGGCAGAAGTTCTTTGTGACCGTATAGGAATATTTGTTGATGGAGACTGGCAATGATAGGGAGGGCCCAAAAGCAGTAAGTTACTTTTGCTTACGTTAATTATCCATGCCAAAATGAAATTAGGTCCTTTATTTAGAAGATTGTAAACAAGAGTAATTTAAGTAGGAATTTTGCTTATATTTTCACATGGAACGATTACAGAAAGGAAAGTTGAATAGCGAGGCTTGATTACTTAGAGGAAAACTTGCGAAGAAAACAGTTTTCCAAAAAAAAGCTTTCATGGCTCCTTCTCCTTCTAATAGCTTTCTGGTTATTCAGACCAAACAGCACTGACCTCATGTGCCTTAGTCCCCAAGCGAGGCTTCAAACAAAACAGTCCCGGAGAATCCTCCTGAGATTCGGATTGCTTTTGCACCTCTCGCTGTTAGCTTGAATGTATATTGTCCTGGGTGTAATCTTTAATTGCTATATTTCTTACTTGCTCAAGCCTCAGTTGTATAGCTGCTTCTAAGGCATCTGCTAAGTCTCCCCTGAGGTTCTGTTCAACTGAACTCAACTTTTTTCCCCCCCAAAAAATTGAACAAAAGTAATATATCTAAGAATGGCACGTACTGTACACTTGCATTCTTTTGGAAAAGAATATAGGAAAGGAAAAGGGTGGGGAGGAGAAATGAGAGAAGGAGGAAAACAGAAGAATACGTGACAGGGATGCTGCGCCAGAGATGGGTTGATTTAAGAATCGAAGAATATGTAAATTAAGAGCTGCATTATCCATTGTTTGGATATTTGGTTCAGGTTGAGGAAAAGGAGAAATATAAACTAGATGGGATCACTTCTTCTTTACTGAATGAAGTTCACAAATAGGAAGGATGTGGTACATTGCTTCGCCAACTGCTGGTTGCTGGCTTGTGAGCGGAGCTATTAGTACCAATGCATGCTGGCTGAAGATTGCAAAGAATCGAAAGTAATGAAAAGATCAAGATTAACATTTGGATCCAGAGGATGCTCCCTTCTAATTGTGATTCCAGAGTTAACAAGACAAAACTTGTTTTTCCTCCCTTTCGTTGGCCCAAATAAGTAAGGTCCAAAAAATGGACCTGTTCTTTCATGATGGAATCTTCTAGCAAAACACAGTATAGAAGAGAAACTTGTGGTTCTTGCCTCCCAATAAAGAAGCAGGCCACCTGTGAGGGAATTTAATGGTCTGGATTATGCATGATGTGGCTAACGGTACTAACATATTTTGAAGAAGAAAGAGAGCAATGGTCCTGAAGACCATCAATACTTGTGCGAAGATACGACATATGTTCGTGCTATAGGTAGAGTAAGTTGTTGAATTTGAAAGAAACAAGGGATAGGCAAGATATGTTCTTGTGTGCCCATTTGATTAGAGGTGCAGCGACAATGACCATTGTCCAAGTTTTAGTTAGTGTAGTTTGGTTTGCTGGAAAAAAAGCACCCTAAGGATACCATGAAATCTGAAATGCTAAGAACGAGGGAATGATAAACCACTATCTATCATATGGGGATCGTGGTGTCCCAATATCATTTATTGTAGTATTATATCATTTAACTATACTATGAATTATATTTATATAGTATATCATATTTTTACTATTTGTACATGATTTTAACACTACAATATTATTGACATAAAATGGAAATATTCACATCGGATATTGGGTTATCAAAACATGCGCTTAGGAGAGGGTTTTGAATGAGCATCATAGGCTTTCGGTTCCAGGATTTTATTTAGATTTTCTTCAATCAACGCGTACCAAGTTTAAAGAAATTTGCTCACTTGATCCAAATGTGTAAATTATTCTTACCTTGGTGAAACAGTGGTGATAGTTCGGGAAGCTAGGACTGGCAATGACCACCACCGTACGGTGTCGCACGAAATCGGTACAGACATGAAACTCCGGGTAAGATCCTGTATGGAAAAAAAACAAACACTTAAAACCTTCAACCTGCGCTAGGAGAGGTTTTGAGCAATGAGCATCAAGCTTTCGGTTCCAGGATTTTATTTAGATTTCAAATCAAAGGTACCAAGTTTAAAGAAATTGCCTCACTTGATACAATGTGCAAATTATCTTAACTTGGTGGAACAATGGTAGTATACGTTCTGGGAAGCTAGGACTCGGGCAATTGACCCCACCGTACCGGTGTCGACACAGAACGGTACAGACATGAAAATCCGGGTCGGGTTAAGACTCTGTGTATGGAAAAAAAACAAACACTTCAAACTTCAAACATTTTGCCATGAGTCCGTTTTCTGTGGTGGCTTGGCCACACACTCAATTGATGGGTGGCCATCTCAATACTTATTAGTTAGTCATACAGCTAATAACGTTAACTTCATATTCTTTATTTATTTTCAACAACAATAATCTTATCAAAGTTACCACCGGAGAGAGAAAATATAATAACAATATTTTTTTTCACAAATGTACATATTACAAAATTTACAACTCTAACAAATAAAATAAAAATATCAAAACATTATGTTTTTCTAATTCTCTACAACAAAGACCCATATTGGTATAGTTAATAATACTAAATTTTAACCATATTCAAAAATATTGTGTGGAGGTACTAACTTATATTTTGGGTTACTGACTTACTAACCGGTTAGATTTTGGGCTACTGATATATGGGTTTGGGGTTACTGACATATGTGTTTAGGGTTACTAATTTAGTTTTGGGGTTACCCACTACCTGATTTGAGGTTACTGATTTATCCGTTTAGGGTTCAAAACTAACTAGTAAATTTGGGGTTACTAATGCTAGATTGAGTCACGATTTGTTGTGTTGGAGTTAACCAATTGGGGTTTGAGTACTAGATTTGGGGTTACTAATACATTATTATTATTATTATTATTATTATAGTTTTTTCTGGTGGAGTTACTAATTATTTTGGGGCGTTACTAACTTCTGAATTTAGGGTTACTACTTATGTGTTTGAGGGGTACTAACTAGAGAATAATTTGGGAGTTACGAAGTGCTAAAGTGGGGTTACTAATTATGCATTTGAGATTACTAACTGGTGAATTGGGATACCAACCCCATACACATAAATTAGTAACCCAATCAATGACTACCGTAGTTAGCAACTATTAAAAAAATCAACTAATTAGTAATCAAAGTATTTTATGAACCACACTATTATACGTAATACAATAATACCTATATTTCATTGAAAATAACTTGTATTTCACATTAAACAACAACATTTTAAAAAGCAACTAACTTTTGATTTAAAATGCTATCGGTTGAGTAAATTGCTTTAACTTACACACTGTAGTTTCTAGTAATAAATCATGAGTATTAATTGCAAAAAACAAACATAAATACATGAATAAAGAAAAAAAGAAAAAAATCTGTAAAAAAAAAATCAAAAATTTTAGTAGTCTAGAATAAAAATATCAGAAATAATATAAGTGAAGAAGTTAAATAATTTGAAAAAGCGTGGGAAAGAACTAAAATGAACTATAAAAAAAATAAAATTTAACTAATGGTAATTGGACTCAAATTAAAAACCATGTTATATGGGCCTGCCACACAATTATTTATGGTTGTGGCAGGCCAAATATAAGACTTAATCTTTTGCCATTGATTTTTTATTTGACAATTCCTTGGTTGGTGGAGCTTTATTCATTTGCCTTTTTTATTTTACTGTTCATTTTGAGTGGTAGGTGGAGCTTTACAGGTGTATGCCCTTTTCTTTTATTGATTGGTGCACCCTTTATTCACCCAAATAAGACAAAAAAAAATGTTCAGTTTCTTTTTCCTTTCTTTTATGTCAGTCTTCTTTTCTTTCTTACTTTTTTCTATGTTGTATAGTTCAAACCTCAAAATGCCATTAATTTGTCAACGCCCTTCTAAATATACGTAATGATCAAGTATTGTTTTTTAAAAAAATAATATATAGAAAATTCATAAATGATACATATTTATTGATTTATCCGTGTCCCCGAGTCAATTTCAAATTTTGGACCCTGTTGAAAACGTGTCGGCGAGCCCTTAATTTCGTTTAAAATTATAGGATCCAAGTGTCGGACTTCATATCATGTCAGACAATTTTACCCGCGTTCCGGAGCATTCCTAGGTATAGTTTAATCCCTGGTTGGTTTTCGGGGGACAGGCGAATGGAAATTAAGTTATGTTTACTCAGAAGTAGTTTCTCCTTCCTCGGCCGAAGGAAGTAGGGCCACATTTGTCCTTTTCTTCTCTCTGGGCACAGAGCATGTTAACATACAAACTTTAAGCTTTGATTATTGCTGTATGAGTATTTTAATTTTTTTTTTTGTTTTCTGAATAATACTGATAAAGATAGTGATGTTGTAGAAAAGTCTCGTTTGGGTTGCATTCCCGAAGGAAGTTTATTTATTAATCCTTCAAAAGAACTTCCCATGAATCGAGAACGTTATTGATGAGGTGCCGCCTCATGGCAGTAAGGGTGTGGCTTTGTGCTTAGGCTTGAAAATCCCTTACCTTTGCCCACATTGGTTTTGTTCACTGTAATCAAAGCATATATTAGATTGTTTTGGGGCTTACTAAACATTTTGCTTTCATCAACTATGAATAAAAAGCCATCCTTGCTGAGGCGCATTCACAACATCATTATCAACATCAAGATATTCTTTAATTGATTCCCGATTCTTGTCTTGTTATGGCAGCGAAAGGAAGATCGGAGGGTCCTTTGTGTTCAATGACAACTTTGCAGAGACATTGAATCAGGAAGTGGAAACAATGTTAAAAAAGCCTCTCTCTCCAAATGCCCAAAAGATTTACCACATTTCAGGAAACCAGAAGTTTGAATCCCCAAACCGAATCCGGATTATCAGATGTTTTCAAAGCAGTTGAAAATTTTAAGAAGAGATTTTGCGTCAAGCAGGGGGTCTGGCGGACACCACTTTGGAAGATGTATTCATCAAAAGTTGCCAGGGAAGCCAATTCTTCCGATGATCTCTCTTAAAGTCTCAGAGTGGTCCAAAATTTTTGTTTTCAACTTGATACATAGTTATTTTTGTCTTCTTTTTTTCTCATACATTCCGAAACAAAGATGTTGGTTTTTTAACGTCTCTCACACAAAACACACACACAGTCACACACCAAAAAAGCAATAGCTATTGTCACAATTTACTTGCATTGATTCTAGAGTATTCCCATTTTAAGTACCACAGTTTACTTAATTAGTGTTACATTACTGAATTGTTAATCATGTAATATAGTTGGTATTGAGTTATCTATTCATACATAGACTGCCAGCAAAATTCTAAGAAGATTTTTTTGAGGGTTTTAGTTTTTGCTTTTATTTTTTTTTTTAATTTCCAAGATCTTAACAGATCATACATGGGAAAATGCCAGAATTGTCTTCTATAATTTCATTCCATTAGTAATTCAAAAACTTGTTAATGATCAAATTCATTTCAAATAAACAGACGTCACGAACTACATCCTGATGCAAAAATTTTTGATATTCGAACTGAGATTAAATAGTAACATTGAGCTTCCTTTTGCATGATCCTAATTCTAATCCATTACAATGGAGATATACAAAATCATTGCTGACATTGCATCACGTTATAGTCTATTCTTCCACAGGTGGATCCACCACCGCCCATTGCCTCTTTGATTAAGTATATTTAATGCATCCGTAGCTTGTTCCATTGCTATTCATCGCTTACAACCGTCGCAAGAAAAACACAATAACGAGTATTAAATATATTTTGACATCTTGAACGGTGACTTCAACTTTTACAAAAATAATACGGAGTTTGTATTGATTCATAACCAAGGACAAAATGGAATTCACAACACTTGCCAACATAGAGGTCAATTTTTCCAGGTGAACCACCAACATACCCGAGTCTGAATCAGCCATTTCCCCAGGACCATGTTACAAATACAACCATGATGCAATCTGCACAAAAGTTGATGTCAGAGAAAAACCAAGTCTTCTTAATCTTATGTTGATGGCATCACCAACAATAAATAGATGATCGGTTTTAGGAGTATTACAGAAACACCGGGCAAGGTGATGTCTTCTCCCTGATTGGAGCTATTTCTTGGAGATCAAAAAGTGTCCTCCCACATGATGGGCCAGCATGACCACATATTCTTGAACCGAGAATCACAAGCACAAGTGGGTCTTAAATTTCCAATACTGTAAAAGTAAATTAAATTGATTATCTATAAAAAGGATTCATCCTCATTAAAAAACTTTACCCGTTTTGTATTCCTCATTCTGCAACCTTGGAAGGCAAGTTAAATATGTGTTTCTAAGAAAATTCAACGTCTTGGCCGGGAGCTCTCAAAAGTACACATCTCCTAGGCCGGTAAACAAGAAGGCATCCAGCATAATGTACCAGCCCGAAATGACCAAGTCATCCCTTATATCATAAATGAAAGGGAAAAAAAACCAAGGAGATTTGGAATCAAGCAACAACAAAGGTTCCGTTGTAGAGTTTCTATGGGCATACCTATGGATGCGGAGGGAACGGATGTGGTGCATTACAGGCAGTCCAAAGAATTATCAGATAGGTACCAAATAAACTGCAATTGATGCCAAACAGTTTAAAAGTCACAAGAAGCATCTCCTTACCACAAGCCCACCTGGTCAATACGATTATTTTTCCACAAGGAAAAAAAATCTGTTTCACTTTAGTAGCAAAACTGATTTTCAACTTGGCACCCACAGCGACTCAATTAAGACTAAAGGAACGAATGGACACAGTTAGAAGTTATAGTTAATTGGCACCCACAGCGATTAAAATGAAGTGACTTAGTTATGGACAAACATATAGTCATATACTGATCTTCCACCCCTCATTCCTACCTGTTGTGCATTTAATGGTACACACCCATCCGGACACTACAGCAAGGTCCCTGAGAAGTTTTTTAAGTCTTATGTAACTCCAAACTAATAGTATCAATGCCCAAAACGACCAACATCTTAGCAACCAAAAAGCAAATCATTAATCTTGTGTATGAATGAGTTCAAACTATATAAACAAAGCAAAGTATCACTTCTAGGTTTGATGGATTCCAATAAGAACAGCACCTTAGTGAATGGTGGCTTAGTGACAAAAGGCAATTGGTGCATCCAAGGCAAAACATTTTGAGTGTATGGTCACAAACAAGAGAGGGGAGTAATAATAATAATATATAGTTATAGTGGTTTTTGCCATGAGGGTTTTCCATGCTTGCTAGGGTTTCTTCATTTTCGGCATAGGTATTTTAAATTCTGTGAATCGTGGTAATCATCATTATCCTTAAAATGCATG
Organism: Suaeda aralocaspica; assembly: GCA_016808085.1. NCBI lineage: Eukaryota > Viridiplantae > Streptophyta > Magnoliopsida > Caryophyllales > Amaranthaceae > Suaeda > Suaeda aralocaspica. The sequence continues at coordinate 680,507 of PYUH01000433.1, read as the reverse complement.
GAAAATTGGTTCTGAAGGTTTCTTGGTTAAAGATGGAATCTTGAAGCATTTCATTTGAAGTTCTTGAAAGTGCGCAAGATTGACGAAGAATCTTGGGCGGAAATTTTTGGACGATTCAGAACCTTGGGCATCAGCCATTTTCGTGTTTTTTAGTTGTAATTCTGATGTTTATATGTATTACTATTTAGTTAGTTTGTTAGGATATGTTCTTGATGTTAGTTTGTTAGAGTTTGTTAGCAAGGATAAGGTCAAGATGCAGTAATGATGTGGCATTCTTATCTTGTGAGTCATGTGTGGTTGTTGGACAAATTGCTCGTGTGTTTGGGGCGTTTTTTCTGTTATTTTGGATCTAGGAGTTGTTAGATTTAGTCTTATGTATATTCTATAAATAGCTGAGATTCTTTGTAACAACATAGATTGAAGTGAGTATAAAAATCAACTGTTTAAGTTGTACGTTTCCTATTGTTCCGTTCAAACAATAACATTTTTTTTGTGAATTGGTGCTCATAGCTTTATATCACGTGGGGAATAAGTTTGAGTTTGAGGGTTCTTGGAGCTTTAATTCAACACAATTTATTCGAAATTTCCCTAGTTTAAGCCTTGGTGTATTTTCTTCTATAGAGTGGAAACTAGACACTTTGATTGTGGAGTGGCGTTGCTTAACCACATATTTACATCACTGTCGTTTGGAAAAAAAGAAAAGAAAAACAAAGTTCAGTGATAGAAGTTAGGTTCAAAAGTAGGCCCCTTCAGAAAATAGTTCACTGATGTACTTGTCCAGCATGTATTCTGCTCACTTTCTCTTCTGAAAAAGGAAGTTCATGCAAAATCATTGTAGATCTATCTGTTTGAGAAATTGCCAGTCTTCATAGGGTTTCATCACCCCGCAGGAGACACAGCCAGGCGATTGTTCCTGTTAAACACATAAATTAAGTTGTCGAATGGAGCTCTCTAACTTGAGATCATTCAAATCCAAGGAACTGCAAAAGAACCCCTTCAGGTAAAGCTTATGTGCACCAGTTGAACAAACTCCTTGAGGTTCACCAGGGACAAATGAGTTAGGCAATGGCTTCGTAGTTGCTCTGACAATGGGGTTATTACTCCCATAATGACATCGATTAATCTCTTGAGAGCTAGTCGCTGATCAAAAAAAACAAGCAGACAAACATACAATCTTCACATTATTGATAATTACCTTGAATGAAGTAGGAGTAAGATGCCTGAACTAATTCAATACATTTACAATTCCTATTTAATCTAAAAGAGACAAACAAACAAAAATGAAGGATTGCTTACAGCTTGCAGAATCGTCTACTGGTGGTGGAAGCTGCCTCAAGACTGGAATCTACAGTGGCCAGGTCCTAAGTTGACAAGGATTGTGTCAAAAACTTTGGTGATCCAACTAAAAGATTATCATGTAGTTGATTGTAAAATTAATGGTTTGCCTGGAAATTAAGAATAAGCTGATAAAGGAATTACTTGAGGCATGCCTACAACAAGCTTGCAGCTAGTGGACTTGTATCGGAGTTTAGTGTCTGCACTGAATATAATGGACGCAGTTAGACAAAGGAATGCCCCACCTCACAGTAGAAACCAAAGGAATCAATGGTCGAGGGATGGGGCTTCAATTTAGCAATAGACTGAAAATAAGAGATTCCGAAATTTAGCATTTGGATAACCAAGACATTTCTAGAAGTAAGAAAGTGTTCAATTGCATCAGGTTTTTGGAAGGGAAGATAGTATTGATAAAGATGCACAAGAGTGGGGAGCGGGGATGAGAAGTTTTTAATCATATCCAGCACCCTAGAGGTGGGGTTGTAAACCCTCATTGTTGATTTAATGGCATTCAAACGACATTTGACTTACAGTCTTCTTTACAAGTTCGACTTCTCGTTGTAATTTCATTTGGTTTCAATTTCAGTCTATAATGAGAAATCAAGTGAAAATGGGCAGGCAGAATTGCAGAAATTACCCCCAGGACTTGCAACTATTAGGTAGATCTAACGGAAGTATTAGTAAGTAGTATAACAAAAAAGGACATAAACCTGATAACTACCACGATATTTCACACATTTATCCAACCCAAACCAACACAATCAGTGAATATTTCAAAACTTACAGAATAGCTTCATCAACCACATGATGTATAGAGAGAATAAAGTCAACCAAATACCGGAGACGTGAAAGTCATCGACTAGTAACCAAAAAAATCACCCCACCTCTACATCTGAAAACATAACTTTAAGAAAACCACCAGCTTACAGTATACAATTAATATAAGAGTTAGTATTATCCTCAGGCTCGAAATTCAGTTTCTCATAGTAGCCTGAACTTTTCAGATTTACCGTAGATCACACCTGCCTTTTGAAAGCAAAAAATAAGTTAGTTTCGTAACTTCCATGAATATTTAGTGTTCGGGTTAATTTTAGCTTTTGAGGGTTCCAGATTTGAGGGTCGAAATCGAGAAAAAAGAACAGAACGGAACAGTTTGCCTGCCTGCAGAAAAACTCCAACAATTCAATTGTCTCATGTGTGTACCAGAAGTCAGTTGAGATTTTGTGGGTCAATTTGGTTCTGTAGGGATTAGTTGAAGGCAAAAATTGCCAAAAAAAAAAAAATATAGATTATATATATATATATATATATAGGAATTGCCTTCCATGCCTGTCGATCATTTTTTTACGAAACTAACGAATTTTGTTCATAAGGTTATGTGGACGTAGGACCTTAAACTCAGGGTTAACACATTACGGACTATCAATGAGAGTGAAAAAGTACGAGGCATACGATTTGAGAATTTCCCTACATAATTAAAATATACATGTATAAAATGGAAATGACATAAGAAAAAAAAGGAAAAAAAAAACACTAAGATGTGAACTAGTAGTAGGGGAACCACGCCTTTCATTGATCCAGGGAAAACACTCATGAGACAGAACCTAACGATGAAGACACCCACCTCGTAGTCCACTTCCTTCACCCTGTTCAATGAAAAAACAAATAGTAGAAAAACTGTGACAAAAGGAGTATACAAAAAACATCAGAAGAAATTCTAAACAACTATTTTGGAACTGGCAATTGACCAGTTCTGCGTTGAAACTCAAAAAAATGTGTCCATGCGTTTCTGCAAATGGTGGCTGGAAGAAAATTCACACCAAAATCAGAGTTCGGAAAAGATTAAATTTTGTACAGTTCCTACGTAAGCATCAATCCACCATTGGAAATAAAACATACACTCATTGCTGAATTTCAGAAGCTCTCATTCCAAGGTGCCAACAGTTTGCACGGGTTATCTCCTATTATGGTGCTTCAAGTTAAAGAGCCTGATTGTATCTCCCAAGCCATCCTACACAGATTAGTTACTCCTGAGATTCTTTCACAATAACCATTTTTGCGGATATCATTCATTGGATGAATTCAAAGGCTTTAAAATCTAATGAAAGCACTCAGACCTAGAATGTGACAGTATATCATTATTAACAACCTTGCTCTACAGCATAACACCTTAAGGCTCATTATACACTACGCAAAGCAGCAAGGCCAAGAATATAGGAAGCATACAAGAAGGCACATGTATACAAGCCAACTCAAACAAGACAAACCTTGCCATTCAAAAAAGTAACAAGCCAAGTATAAATAATCTAAGCTTGTAAATTATTTCCATTCAGAAATGGTTAAATGAACATAAAAACATAATCTAGTTATAGTGGATATTCATGAAGGATTTCCAATATTTTAAAATGTGGTTGTAGTACAGGCTACCAATTCAAATTACATTGAATTATACTAAACATGGTATTTCTATGGCAGCAAGCATCCCTCAGAAAAAAAAGTATCTATCATGTGTACATGAAGAAGGGTGCCAATCAATAGACAGATTTCATCTTACATCTTCACCTTCAAAGCTTCAGTGTGACTCCCAAATGAATGGATAATACCATCGTGCAGATACATTTCTGCACCAATAAACGATTATTCTTCGACCATAACCACTGGATTGCTGCTTTCATGGAAAACACAAAATTATGGGAGTCTAATTGTCGGCATATTCTTGCAATCGAAGGCAGATAACTGTTCAAGTCATTAGACAGAAATCAAAACCAAGCTAACGTCAAGATCAAGTCGGGATAACAACAACAACTCAAATATGTCTACTGCTGGCTTCAAGCTGTTGATGCTTACCATTCCACGAGGAGAATCCCCATAATAGGCATAATGCGATCTGAAAGACCTTCCGTGATTTTGTCCCAATCTCATTGCCCCTTCCGTACTCTTACATTTCTCAACAAAGGAGAAAAAAACCTAGTTACGACAAAAGAGGAGGTTGGGAGGTCAACACTTACATTACTCTTATCTCTTTCCAGGCTTACCATGTTGCATCTTGAACAAGTGAAACAGAAAAATCATCCAAATTTTAAAGGAACCAAGTGTTCTGCAGAAAGAAGGTATACAGTATTCAAAAAAGGGCACCTCCAAAAGTTTTCTGATTCACTAGCTAAGTAATTTTTCTAGTAATAGGAAAATTCAGTGCGAAAATTTTTCAAGTTAGTACAGATACCAAAGCAGTGAGGAGGTAAACTACAGATATAGAAACGATTGCCAAAACTTAAGTATATATTTTAAGTGGTGAGGAGCTGTTTCGTTAGGTAATCAAGGATTTCTCAATGTCTTTAACCATTGTTTGGAAAGAAGAAATGGAAAGAAATGAAAGGAAGAAAGGAAGGGAAGAGAAAAGAAGGGATCGGGATTTCTTATTTGTAAAAAAGGGTGGGGGTGAAGAAGGGAGGGAGAGGAGGAATCGATTTCCATCCTTAAGAACCATCACCCTCCCAATTTGGAGGAGGAGTGGCGGAAATTGAAGCAGCTCCCCCTTTCTACTCCCCTTCTCTACCCTACCCTTCTCGTATTTCATTCCTTATATTTCTCGGAGAGCTTGCGATCCAAACAAAAGTATTAAGTTTTGGATACGACATAAACCCCAAATATTTTGAAATAATAAATTTTTTATAGATTACTTTCTGCAGGGTTCTCTATTAACATTTTATGTAAAGAAATTTTGATAAAGATAGTTTCCTAACAATTGTGAGAAAAGGCAGATAGCTTTGTTTGAAAGGATAATTATTTCAGATTTTTAGTAACTTTAAAATGTTAATATTATTTTATTAAGACTATCATTATACGTGCATTATAAGTACCCTTTCACCCTGATTAGTTTTTAAAACCTACGTACATATTTCCCTTATGCCCCTATGTTTCAGTATTTTTCCTTCTCATATGGACGGTTTAGTTTATGTTTTGGGAACAAATTCTTTTTTCCATATCAACAAAGTAGTTACTCAAAATAATTGCAAAGACTTGGAAATTATTTTAATTTGCAACAAGTAAGCCTTTTGGCACTTTTGCAAATTGTTTAATCCTTATTAACAAAACACATGATTGATCATTTGTCTTTGCCATTAACTGCCATTCACACTTTTTAAACCATGCACTATCATATAATAACATTATGTGGGAGCCTTGTCCGAGAGGTCTAAACTACAATGGTCTGTGACCATATGACGGAATATGTATTAGGTCGTCTTATTTTGAGATTTCATACACCGCTTATTTCGAATTTGGGTTTGATTGCTTGCATGAGGACGGACAAACTATTATCCAAAACAAACAATAAAAATAAGGTGGCCAAACTACGCAACGTATGTCCACATATCAGTAGATTGCTACATTGAAGATTGAAAAAACCGGCAGTTAATGGAGGAGACATGCAACCAATTACTTGACTAGGTTTTATTATCAAAATTCTGGTAGCTATACTCACGTTTTATTTTAATCTTTAAAAGCTGTTTAAACAATAGCACCTTCTGTATTCTTCTAAATTTCCATGACTAAGGTCCGCGACCCAAAGTAGGGACTGTTTCTCACTCCTCTTTGGCTAAGGTTAAATTCTAATTTATAAATTAAGCAATAGCGTAACACACTATGTAGCTGCATCTGAAAGAACTTTTGGGAGAAGCTTCCAATCTTAAAGTCTACTGGTCATTAACAGGCACATTTCGATGTTCGACTATGAAGAGGCCTCTTCAAAGAAAAAAATATATGATTTGTATATGGTATAAGGAGTTAAGGGTGGGGTAAAGTACGTTATAGAGCCTGGACATTGAGTAAGCCTTCTTTTAAGAAAGGCAACGTCGAGCACCAACTTCTCACTCTGTATTCCATTTCAATGCTGCAAGCAAAATGAATGAGAGTTTACCATGTCTATATGGCTCCAAGTTCCTTCTGATAATCATAATCTGTTGTCTCTAGTGTTCAAATTGAAGCTTCTATCAGCTGCAACAAAGTTTCATTAAAAAATAGAAAGGGAATAACAAAAGGAACATTCTTGAACCAAAGCCAGAAAAAATACCAAAGTTTCCAGGAATTTGGACACGAATATTTTTTCAACGCATTCAGCACCAGCCAGAGCAACAGGAAGGAGCAAATGGAATCTTGCCACTAGAGGAATAGTGTAGCCTGCAAAATTAAAGTAATCAATCAGCAAACAATAAAAATATTGGCCAATGAAGAAGCAATGGTGATCTACACATTAAAAGGGACCACACAAGCTACAACTAAGGAGGAGATGTGGCCCTCCCTTTTCTGTGAGAAGTTGTTAATTTCAAAACAAAGAGCTGCCTCTTTATTTCCTGAAACTGTTATACGAAAAATATCTGCTCCACTGGCAGCAATTTTCATGACCTGCCAATAGCGTAAGTAACAAAGACACACTTAAAGAGATTCCATAACATGTAGCTTGGGTGCAAAAATCTTGTATACCAAATGATCTATGATATATGATTCAAAACAGTCCACATTGTAATTCTGAACAAAAGGAGAATTACAGCCAAGAACCTGTTCAACTGTTTTCGCAACATTTTTGATTGTCGTGGTCATTGTTTGTATTCTGATTGGATGATCACTCCCATGGCACATCTCCCACCAGCACGGTGCAGCTTCCTCCTTTACGTTTATATGGAGATCACAATACTGTTGCCGAGGTAACTGCATAAATAATGAAGACGATACACAGCTTCAAATGGTGCTGAGAAAAGATGCATTTTAGACTTTACCTGTGATCAGTTTACTGCCTCAACCAACTGGGTGATTAGAGCAAATCAAGCCATGCAGATCAAGTGAAAACAACGCAGGAAAGACAGAATAATCACTAATCCAAACGGGTAACTCTTTCCTTTTACGGTTCCTTCCTCTACCTTCCCTGTAGAGTGGACTAGTAGAGGACTGAAACAACTGACAACAAAAACAAAGCTTCGTCCCAAACTCATTTGGGGTCGGCTAGCAATGAATCAGATGAGGAGTCGCAAAAGTAATCAGAGAAATCTCTCATCAATCTTCCTATTTGACACTAAATTTCCTCAAGCCCCCAACCTCATATTTCCACTAAAACCGTCAAGTTTGTTGATTCCTTACCTCACCCTCCTTCCCTCTTGTTACACCCTTCAACTTATATAGAGCGTACTCGCGTTTCCTCTTAGGACCAAACATCTAGTGACCCCTATTATAATCTAAGTAGAAGCACCCCAATCCTCAATTACTCATCCATATTTGTCCTGTAGAGAATAAGTTCGGAAACTTCTTGTGAAACATGTGTATTTGTCTTTCTTATTCCCAACTTATATGTAGGGGGGCGATAAGCACCTAAAAAACAA
>PYUH01000433.1:647624-670704 GCA_016808085.1 Suaeda aralocaspica | reverse complement strand
TTTTATAAATTAAAGCCAAAGAATTTCTCAAGTTTCAACTGCCTCATATAACTTTCAAACTACTCTCATCCAAGTGCTTCGGCTCTAGATTCTTGGATATTGCATTATTTATCTATTTAAACAAAAGGGCTTCTTCTGAAAACTTTGCTTTTCATAAAATATGCCAGGACCTATTAAAAAAGCAGCAATAACCCTGATATTGCAACCTTTTAGCTTAACAATCATTTCTGGGAAAATAAGTTAAAAACTAGAGCCCAGCTAATATAGAATATCTTTCCCCCAGATTCAACATTATTACTCAAAAGATTAGGAAGAACAAACACATAACAGTAAGAAAGAGGAAAAAACTCTTGACACACATCAGCATTCTCCATCTCAACAAATACTTTTGATCCTTGCTTTTGTAAACTATGCTTTGTGCAACAGATGAGGACTTTCCAGCAAGCCGCGGAGAAAAATAAAGGACTTTGCTTTATGCCACTTCGGATGATACAAGCTTGATCAACATAGAGTGCAAATAGGGAGCACACCACCCACTCAACAAAATGATGATCAGAAACCTCCTTCATCCCATTATTGCTGTCGCCCAAGTGTTTCCCATCGCATAATGAGTGCCCATAGAATCCACGTGAAAAAATGTCCCAACTCATATAAACCTCGTAAGAGAGATCAGGTATAGTCAATACAATAATCCATCCTCTGAAATGCAACAGTGCAAGATGAATACCACTCAAATGAAAAGAAACAACCACCAGATTTGATACAGTTCCAAACTCGAACACAGAAAGAACAGCCAGGCACGAACAAATGTTGATAATAACCATATACGACAAGGTCTATGCACAATGCATGTTCGTTACCTTATAATTTCCATACATTGCAAAAGTAACCAATATAATAGTTGTATCAGAAACCTGCTAGGGTAATTAATTGGCTGTATATGAAAACAATTTAATTCAAGTTCAAAAACCATAAAATAACCATAACTCCTGGAAAAAAAAAAAGGCATGCGGTCTTTGTACTGAGGAGGGCCAGGGGAGGGGGGGTGGTTGGGGAGGCACAAGTGTATAACTGCTAAGACTGTGACGCTTGCTGCACTGGCAAGACTGCCTCAACCACTGTAAATAAATACACACTGTGACCACTTACTGGAAATGAGGTATCTTCAATGAAAATTCAAAAGAACGCTCCAAGCAAACCAGTGCCAAAAACCAAATAATAACCTAACAGCTTAGAAGTTGGCCACAAAACATTAGCACCATAAGAGAATAATTCAGCATCATAAGATGAAATTCAAGCCCAGAGTCCACACCTCTAGAAGTCAAAATTTGAAAAAAGAGGGGCCACCAGAAATGCCATCGAGATCTGCAAGTTTATATATATGAAATAGAATACAAACTGGTGCTGTAATCATTAAGCTGAAGAATTTTAGTCCTACAGAGAAACACCAAGGCATAGAGAAGAACATATTTTTTTTTATATATTACTAAGTATAAAAGAAAAAAAACAGAGGTAAGGCTTTAATACCATAAAGATCCAAATAAAACAAAAGCATCATGTAGATCATCGAGAAAGCTAGAAAGATAAGCGTAGGAAATTGTCCAATACGGGCCATCACCAGCCCATGCTTTATCATGATAGCAGTCGTTGGTGTTTTATAAACAAGCCCAGTTAACACAACCTGTACCAAATACAGGATTTAAACACACAAGAAAATAAAGACGTAATTTCTGCCAAAAATATAAAGAGTGGATTTTATTTTGAAGGTTATTTTCCCATAACTTAAATCATCTATGCCAATATCCAAAAATAACTTCAAAATCTCCGAAAGATATAGAAAGAATATAAACGATCAAATTCAAGTGAATGTGACAACAAAAAAAAAAAGTAGCAATTTTTAGAAGCTGGGGAGTATTTATAAAATTTCCCAAGCTTCTAAGACTTTGGCGGTTGGCCCAAAAAAAGGTGTCCTCTCACACAGAGTTTAAAAGACTAACACGGGTGAAAATTGATTGAGAACCATAGTAATAATGACAATTCACATTTTCAATCAAACAGACTTACTATCATAATATTCTAGTCCATCTGCTAAATGTTCACAGAAGTTATAGACTATGGCTGCAAATGAGTAAAGAAGGATCCACAGACATTTCAACATACATTAGAGCAAACACCAGTCATGCCTATCTACTTACAGAAATAGGGCGACAATGAGTATGTGAGAAAAACTGCGCACCAAGGCGAGCAATTTGAAGCTAAGACCGAGTTGCAGGTTTTGGCATTCACTGACAAACTCAGAAACATTCTAGAGCTGGTCCAAGTAGGCTCTGTAGAAGCATTAGAACCTGTAGTAAAAAAATGAATTTATCAGTTCTATACTAGTATACAACAGCCAAAAAGGATTTATGCACATAAAAAGTTAAGAAAAAACAATATTCAGTTAGGCAAAAGGCTCCAGGCTAAGTCAGACATAGAAAGCTTGGCCTCACTTTAGCAAAAAAGTTCCAAGATGAATGCAGCAATGAGCAATACCAAGAATCAAATCTAGAATTACTCAATCCACATAATATTGATTATTGAAATATTAAAGGCCATCAGAAAAGTTGTTACAGTCGAAAGATATGATCAAGTCTTTACTGCCATCACAATGGTTACATCTTAATTTCTATAAAAGTATAAATCCATGTAAAACAATTTACTCTTAGAGCACAGTGTTTTAAATATAACTTAATGTGCTAAAGTGCTATACTAACTCAATGGATTTCATTTCTAAAATAATTATCACATTGCCCAGTTTCCAGACCTTAATAATACGAATACAATATTAGTTGTATCGTTTCCAGTCTTTCAATACTCTTTCAAAGCAGGGTAATCATCACCACTATGGTTTAGGTCTATGTTACTCAACTCTTCATTTCACCTCAAAGTACCGGTGTCGGACATGCGATCCTTGGACATTGGTATGACACTTGGACCACTTCATTTTGACCAAAATTATGCATTTTGTCAAAAAATGCCATGTCCGACACTTGGACACTTACCGGTGTCAGACACTTATGGGAGAGTCCATGTAACATAGGTTTAGGTAATACTAGTTTCGAACATATTAAAATGGTATGTGAGGTAAGATTAGTCTTTCCCTCAAACAAGAAAAACTAAAACCCAAAATTTGTTAACACAAAAGAGCTTGAAAGAGCAATAATTAGCGAGAAACGATGGAAAATCATGTAGAACTTAAAAATATGACAATGAGGTTCTTAACAGAAAGCAACAGGCAAGCAAACGTAGCAGTCACTAAAAGACCAACATGCAACAAGTTCATATAAAATACCAAATTCACAAGCGTGGTAACGTAGCAAAGCAGGAGGAGAATATGCCGTGTCATTCTTGTATGTTGCATTGTACCATACGCTCACATTAAAGTTGTTTCATATTGGAGTTGAGGAAATCATATGCTGAAATATACACAGTATATATATATAAATAGTGGAGAAAGAAGAATATTCTAGAGTAATATCTTTAAATTGTTAAAACTGAAAACCATACTGCGACAAATTCATTTATCTTCTCTCCGGGTTCCCTTATGATAACCTTTGTACAACTCATCATTAACATCTAATGAACTATGCGCCATAAATGAAGACCTCGGCACAAGTTAATCTGATAACAGACATCAATAACAGATTCAGAATGTGCATCAAATGCATGATCTGAGAAGAGTGATGGATAGGCAGAAACTATATTAGCAAAATTGAGAAAGAGAAAGGTTAGCCAAGATAGTTATTTTGACTCTTTGTTTCGCTTCAAGGTCCCAATAAATATCCAACACTCAAAAATGCAAGCATGCATTACTTGACGCTCCATTTTGGACTATTTACGCACATCTATGAAAAATTCTCATCATGTTAATCCTCAGTTGATGTGATCCCAGGCTTCGCTTCTGTTGCTAATCCCTAATGGAGGCTAATCCATATTGGAGGTAAGTGTAAGCTAGGCCACAATTTGATTCCTACACTCAGTATGAGACAAAATTAACTTACTCAAGCATAATACTCAATTGAAGAAAAGTTGTGTTGTAGTCTTCCGAAAGGACAATTAGAAGAATTTTTCTTTCGTAAGGACATGAAAATGTGGAGCAGAGGCAATTTGGGGCTCAACGGCACAAAACATTCATTATTCAGTTATAAGTCGTTCCTCGACAACGCGACGTTACCACATACGAGTCCCCGCTGGTATGAGTATAATCTTGGATAGAAATGCCATCAAATTTGAATTGAATGGCTTTAACTACGTGAGAGCAATTCTCCACAATGTTTTGAGCTGCAATTAGATTACTTGGGACTATCGGACTAAAGCTTTGTTGTTATGTTGTTTTGAGCTCCAGTTAAAATGTAATATTCCTTAAGCACCCAATATGAAATTTTGTTTGATGAACAAATTGCTACTTAGTAAAATCCATTTATAATAGCTCTTCAACACTCCAAGTTTCTTCGTTTCCTCATATTCCTTCCTAGTTTCTTGTTACGAAATGCTCTACGTGTATGTTCCATATTTAGCACGTCCAACATTTGATGCAATTTTGTTAGCTTCTATTGCTTCTAGAATTTGTGCAGATGTGTACGATGGAGTTCATCATTTGTCAAATGATTTCCCAATGAGCTATGACTAGGTTTCCTTTGTTATGTTTTTGGAAAATAGTCTTTTTAGGTTGCTTCTCTATTTAGAACTAGTGAACTGGATTAATTACAGTGTTTGGTATTAAGCTCTCGTAAACATGATTTATTATGGTAGAAGATATTCAATATTGCTGAAGAAGATGAAGCTCTTAGTAAATCTCTGTGACTATTTCTCTTTTCTTGCTTTTATTTGAAGTTGATGTCCTTAAATATTGTTATTAGTTTTAAATCTACCTTACGTTGATAATTATTTCATTTAGCTATAACATTTCTCATTCATTTGTGTTGTTTATAGCAATTTCCATGAGTTAGAAAAGTCAACTTCTAGGTTGGTCATTGGGTAATACAGAATCCCCAATGTAGTCATGGAAATATAATTTCTCAGAGAGTTCCATTGCCAGAATGCTGCTCAATGGCTCATGAAGCTGTCAAATATTAAAGGAAAGGAACGAAGAACCTTCTTTTATAGTTTTATTTGATTTAGATAAAGCCTATGATAGAGCTCAAGTGGAAATTTTGAATTGAATTTTCAACCTGTGTAGGTTTTCCAGTGGTTTCACTGGAAACAGGCAATGTTTGAGGACACTATTAGATTCTATTATCATCAATGGGGATCCTTTTTATTATATCCTATATGGTTTAGAACAGAACACCCGTGGTCACCTGTTTGTTCATTAATTCCTGGAGTCTCTTTCAAAATTATATGACAATTCAAAATAAACATAACATATCAAGCAGGCTTCTTTGTTAGCAATCAATGTACAATATTGCAGGGCAGTTATTAATAATCAGAATTTCAATCACACCTATTCACTATTCACCCTTACAAAAATCTAAATGTCGGTATTCAGTGTAAAAACCAATTAGTAGAGAATCAGTCATACCTTGCTCCTCAGTCAACAATCCAATATCAATGGGCAACAAAATGACAATTCGGACTGGCACATTGGTTGTATAAAGTAAAGCGGTAGGCCTGAGGTGTAGCAGGATCCAGAAAATTATTCCATCTAGGCTTTGAAGCTGAACCTGCATCAGATAATGCATAAAAATTTAAACTTTCATAACAAAAAATTGCAAGAAGAATGAAGTGAAAGCCTAAGTACTTACCAAGACATTGTTTGCTAGACTAAAGAAAGGTCAGATGTATTCAAAGGCGATGTTGGAAAAACTGCTTGCCATGGCTAAAAAAATCAAAATCACATAATTAAGCCACTCTCCAATATAACGCCGAAGCTGTCAGGACAAAACCAAAATTGAAACAATATAAAATACCCGAGTAACAACAAAAAACAAACGAAAAGGATCGCAGCAGAAGTTAAATAAACAAAATCTTTCAGGAAAAAAAAACAATAGGAAAAGAAAAATACTTTGCCCAAGGGTTTGATTCCTCCCGGTCAAGAGCACAGTGACAGGACATGATCCTTCTGTCTACATGATTCAGCAGGCAAGTTTGGAATGTAAAAGAATCAGTTCTAACAGACGATATGAGGTTCGGAACTTCGAGCAGGCAGAGAGCAAGGCAGGGATTTTGGTGGGGTCGGAATGGGAAACTGTAGCTTGTTCCAATGTGGAATATTGGAACCACATTCAGTTGTTACCGTTAACTTGAGCGCAACCACCATTCGTATTTTGGTTTGTTCAATTCATTGTCAATCAGTCTTGTAAAGTTGATAGAATGATACAAAGAAAAATTGGAAATACTATGAGACAACAAATGGCTCTTTGTTTCGTTTCTGCAATGCACAGGGTCAAAATACAACAAAGTCAAGACGGTAATCCGAAGGTAAGAAGGTTGTAGAATTGCAGAAGCAAATACTCATCAATATTTTTTTCAACATATGATGAAATAAAATGACTTTTAGATAGCAAGAAACAAAGATCTAGTCAACAATTTAGTACCTCGCCTAAGTAATGTATATATGTAGCCCTCGGGACTATAATAAGCATTTAATACATAAATAAATATCGAAATAGTTTAGGAATTCACGACAAAAATACATGTAACCGGAGTAAATATAGTATAATTTGGCTTAACATTCATTTTAGCCTTATTAAATATGCGCTAATGGCTATGCATATCATTTTCTTTTATGAATCACATAATAAAATTTAATTCAATTGACTACCTCATCTGTCCCAACTCAATTACTACCAGCTTAGAAAATTATAAAATGAAATTCCTCATATCAATGTTAATTACACTCAATTTACTACATGAACTTGTGAAGAATAATTCAAAACTAGAAAATAATTACTTTTAATATTACATAAAATATTCAGATAATTCAGCAAATTATGTTTTAGTGTATTCATACAAAAATTTAATTTCCCTTCATTCATACATAGGATAATTAATGATAAAGTCAAAACAATCATCTTTAATTACACAATAACTACTTTTCTCCTTAATCCGTTAGTCAAAATTAGCTGTTAATTACCACCTATGTGAAAAAACTATAAACTAAATAAGTAATTTGTAAATGCAATATGCCAATAAAATGCCCCAATGTTTACCTAAATTTATGAAGAAATAATTAATTTAAAAAAAAAAAAAAACTTTGATTAAAAGCCCATTAATTTTAAGATAATATACAAAAACCCGAATTAAAATCACCCAAAAACTCCAAAATTAGTACTCTCAAATTAGTAGAAAAAAAACTAAAAGTAGAGAATAATTAAAGTAAAAGTAAACCTGATAATTAAGTTCTGCGGAATAAAGCGTTGGCTTGGGTGGAGAAATTGGCGCGCCCATGTGAAGGAATGCCATGGTTAGATAGATTTGTCAAACAGACAAATTCAAAAATCTGGTAAAATTGAATTTGACCGTATAAATAGAGAGTGAGTTGTGAATTTGTGGGTTATAAATACCTTTTTTTTTCTTTTTTTTTTTTTTTTTTGCAGACGCAATTGTGAATAAGCAAGTTTGTAACAATTAAACTGTTTATTTGGTAATTTGGTGTTGAACTTTTCAAATTCTTGTCCAATCAGAACACGCAATTAGCAGTTGTTTTGTTGGGGTTTTTAATTTGTTGTTTTTGTTGTTGTTCAGACACACTAGTAATTGTACTTGTGATTTTATAATCATGTGTCATGGAGATTTGTAGGTTCGTATGTTGGACATTTGATATCGACTCATGAGTCATGCTGTAATGGTACGATACGCATTAACCTGTTTGGTAGTCGAGCATAATGGTACGGATAATAATTGCTTTTGGAATAGATTTGTGATGTAAATGATTATCACCTACATGGTATTGCTAATTGACTCTAATTGTCTAATTTATCATAAGTTTTCGTTCTACCTAGGTTTGTTTGATAGGATGTAAAAAGAATGTTTGAAAACAACCTTTTCATTTTACATTGTTTGGTTTGGAAAAAACATTAAAATGTAAATTGTTTTAGAGCGTTACAGCTAGCATGAACATGTTGTTTGGATTGTTTAGTTTTCCCTTTTTTGGGGATCAAGTGTTACCGTGTTACATTATGTCACTATATTATGTTGTTAGTTTGTTAGGTATTCTTAATACTATGTACTACCTCCGTTAATTTTTGTTGCAACACTTACTATTTGGGCTGTTACAAATAATTTGCAACACTTACTTTTCCTTTTCTTAGTAAACTTTTGGAGTAAATTACGAAATACCCCTGCTTTATTTTCTAAGAACTAACTTAAGCATCCTAATTTTTTTAACACTACTGGATTACAATCTAATTACTCCCTCCAAATACATTGCTTCTCCCAACCACCTCCATCAATACATTGAATGTATGATTCTGGAGAACTGACTGAAGATGAAGCGTTTCATCTTCATTCAATTCATCCAGCAGGCAGTGTTTATTAGTCGCCTATTTCTTACTTCTGCCTTTTATTTCTCAATCTTGGTCTCTCTTTATCTTCCTTTTACAACCCTAAAAAAAAAAGGAAACTTTCTCTGTTTTCAACCCTCGCCACCTACAAAACAAAAAATGTCATATGAGTCCTTTACTAAAGCTTTGTTTGAAAAAGAAAATGAGAAGGAAATCCAGTATTTGTTCTTGATGATTGAGGGAATTGAAAAGGGAGCTAAGTTCCCTAAGTCAGCCTACTACTCCGGCGAAGCCGCGAAACACCTTAATGTAATCTTGTTAAGCTTTGGGTGAAGCTGTTGGTGCGATGATGTAGATCTGAAAGGAACACCTCTTCTTCTAATCGCAAGGGTAAAGGGGTTTTAGGGTTTTAAACCCTACTGGAAACTCCTTCGTGTAAGGGGTCCTCAAGGAGAAGGGAAAGCTTGGTGTTAAGCTTGTTGATCTTGAGGATGAGTCCCCCCACCGTGAACCCAGTACTTAATGGTTGTTCTGTTGAGCCCTATGATGAGCCACCAATAGCTTAGAGACCCCAACCATCCCTTTGATGACACCTGTGTTGGCTCTCCCAGCCACCCATTCTTCCTCCTCTGACGATGAGCCAAAGGAAAGGAAAGGCAGTTCTGGTGGTGGTTCTCCTGAGAATGATGGGTGGGCGGTAAAAGTCCTTATAACCTTGATAATTTTTTTTGGGTTTCAAGTGGTGTTGGTGTTAACTTGTAGATTCGTCTAAGTTATAGTCTACATATGGGGTGTTGTTGTTGATTATACTGTTTTTTGTGTTTGTTGTTGATTATCTGTTGTTCTGATTATGCAGTTGAATGTGGTTTGTTGTTGTTATGTTGTTTATGATTATGTCATTTGTAGTGGTTTGTTGTTGATTATACTATTGTTCATGATTATGAGTTGTTGTGTGTTTGTTTGTTGATTATACTGTTTCTTATGATTATGCAGGTTTGTGTGTGTGTGGTTGATTATACTGTTGTTGAAGATGTTTGTGTTGATTATGCAGTTGTTTGTGTGTTGTATGCATGTTTTTTCTTGGGTCAGTTGCTTCATATGTGTCAATGGTCCCTTGGTGGTTCATTGAACATTGATGAGTGACCCCTCTAATGTGGCAAACAATTAGTCCCAGGTAAAAGCTTCATGCAAAGCAGTTAATGAGTCCATTTCATGGTATATAATGAGTCCCCATTTTGTTACTTAAATGAATTGTCTACATTCCAAATGATGAAGGGACTCATTTACACACCAATCAAGAGTGTGATGCTCCGTTCTGCATATAACAGTTCAGTTGAGGTTAATCACTTCATGATTAGTGGTAATGATGAAATATTAACTCTCTGATGGATTGACAAATAAAAAAATGACAAGGTTTGTTGTGCAAAATTTTGTTTCCATGTTTTTCTTTCATGTAAAGTGGTACACACATTGCTTGTTATCATGACTGCCTATTCAAAAGTGTGTTACAAACATAATTTACAAACCTTTAAAAAAACCATTCATTCAAAATACATAAACCTGATTGCTTCATTACTCCATTGAAGATGTTTAGGTTATATGTGACAGTCATGATGTGTCTGCATGAGTCCCTTTTCTTCTTAATCAAATCAACATTGTCGACTGTTATCAGCTTCTGCCTGTAGTTCATTGTTGGTTGCCTGAATCTGTCATCAAGTACTGCACAGCTTCTTGCACATTTTGATCAAATTCTAAGTTATCTGGTAGAAGTCCCAACTCATCCAATCCCCTCTTACCCAATGATCTATTTGTAGTTGTTCCCTCCTTTTAGTGTCAAAATGTCAACATACATGATTGCAATGTAAGCCAAGTGTATTTGTTGCAATAGGGTCAAGTGTGTCATATGCATGAATGACATGATCAATGAGTTCCTCAATTGTTCTTGGAAGTGTTGGTACTGAACTGATTGAATGGAGTGAATAACCTAGGTCTAGGACATTAAGGTCTGTGACTGAGCGTTGGAAAACCATATTAAGTTCCATCCATCTGTCTTTGTTGCTGCATCCATTCATTGTCAAATGGAATTTGATGAGGCCTCGCATATCATTGAATGTAAACTTCTTTTCCTAGAATTTCATGGGGCCCATTCTGTTTAACACATGGGATAATGTTTGTAAGCAACATCTCTCTACTACCTCTCTTGTCACATTTTGATGAGCCTTAACTTCCCAAGTTCCTGCTGCCCTGTTCTTGCTGTTGTTGTTGCTGTTTATGATAAATGAAAGGCCATATTCCATATTGCCATATGAACATCTTCCGATTCATCAAACAAGGTCTCCCATGACAGCCATAAACTTGCCTTGATCTTGTACCTTTTGACAATTGACATCTGTAGGGGTCATCTCTTTGGCCAGCCAGTAAAATTTTGTTCTGGGTTCAAGTAGAATCACTTCTCATCTGGTGTGTTAATTGCATATCATGAAATGTTGCTTTTGTGTTGGACGAGAATGATGTGTGAAAAACCCACTTCATTCTTGCAATTTTGTGGTCAGGGTTTAATTTAGGAGTGATGTTGCTTGTGTGACTTCTTAGTTTGCCCCTTTTCTTAAGGTTATGCACATACACATGAGTACATTCAAATGTTTTGCAAAAGACCTTAAAGTAGTCCTGAATTGTAATGGCACTGATTGTAAAAAACTGATCACTGATTTCCTTTGGTTTTCTACCCCCACTTTAACTGTTTTGTGGGATCTGACATCAATCAACTCCCCTCTCTGCCTCTGTTCCTTTACATATGAGTACAGTACATATTGTTGATTGTGAACCCCCCACTTCCCTTGCTAATTGTGCCTGACTTCCATATGGGAGGCTTTCGTGTTTTCCATTGCAAGTATGTTGTCAACTATTTTCCTCCTTTTGTCAAGGGATAATTCTGGTTTGCAGTGACTTACAATATCTTCTGTTTTGCCCTTTCTCTTGTTCCATTGTTCTCTTCAAGCAGAGGTTGTCTATGGAGAACCAACCATCATCAACTTGGTTATCCGCCATTGTTGTTTGGGCTTGAACTATTGTGTTTCTGCCTTCCTGAGTCCCTTTTTGGCAGGATGAGAGGGTGGATGTGGCAGGAATGCACTTTTGGGGATGTATATAAAGCCTAACTTTGGTGCATGCGAAGCTGGTTGGGAAACTGCTGGTGGAGGAGTTTAGGAAGAAGGTTGGCTTCCTCCTTGATGTCTTTTTTTGTGATTTTGCCATTTTAGATGGCTGTAATTATACCTTCTTCTCCTCCATTTCTCTGTTTTTTTGGGCAAGCAGTTTTTTTCTAATGACTTTGTGTAAGTTGTATGGAATTTGTATTTATTAGGTTGGAACAATGGTGGGAGGAAACATTTTGATTTGAATTTCCTCTAAGTGTAGAGGAAATTCACAAAAAAAAAAAAAGAAAACAATTGATGTTTTGGGGGGAATTCCCCCCTAAAAATTCCCACCAAAATTGGGGTGGACCACCTACTTTAACTTTTCTTTAATCAGTTTTTTCTCTCTCCTCTCTATTTATCACATACCCTTTAATTTACTAAACACATTAGAAAAAAATTGCCTAGGGCTACGTGCAAGCCCAAGTGTTACGACAAATGTTAAGGAGGTAGTATAAGTTTTATAATGATTTTAAATGGATAGTTTAATCATAATTGATCTTTTGAGATAAAATTAGGGCAATGTTTTCCATTGATGGCGGTATTAGTGTATTACCAAGATACCGAGGTTCGTTGTCATGTTTTCACATATACCACCTTTTAAGGTTTGGTCAAGTAAATTATTTGACTTTGACTTCTATGAATGTTATATGGTACAAGGACTACAGCGGCGACAGAGTTTTTGTTTATTATTTGATGTAAATGTTAGCTCATTTAAATCAAATGAACAAAAAATTTCCATATGGTTGTACCTAGCAAGGAAAAACTGATTGTATTATATAAATTGTCCTTATTTTTAGTGTTGGGGTTGAACAAACCAATTTCACATTTTTTAACCTCTAAATAATAATTCAAAAATCAATTCAATAGATCCATGATTCAACATTTGAACAAGTTCCATCAATGAACAAATATTAGTAATACTTCCTCCGTAATCTTTTACTTGCAACAAAGGGGTATTATTTGTGAGATATAAAATAGTCATTTGTTGCAAGTAAAGATTACGGAGGTAGTTATATATATTCCGTATATATATATATATATATATATATATATATATATATATATGTATATATATATATATTAAGTTTGCTGAAAACCGTGAAAACCACAAAAAGGGGTACAGATAAGATTTAAAGCGGTACATATTAAGATTAAAGTGGTATAGGTACATTAAAAATACAATTTTTTTATTATTAATGAAAATGCCATCAATGAAGTATGTGCACCCTTTATACCTCTGTTGTACCTTTTTTTTGTGGTTTTCATAGTAAAAACAGTTTTCACATGATCATATATATATATATATATATATATAAGTTTTTACGGTGTATATATTATTGAGAGTGATCAGAAATAGCTCATTTGGTTAGAGTTTCTCTCGATTACAGGAGGTCATGGATGTATTAGAAGATAATTCTTCTATTTAAAAAAATATGATTAGACTAATATGATCTACTACGTATATGAGTAATTGAGTAGTACAAGTCTTCTATAAATACTATCACAAGAATTTTCTATATATGTACTTTCTATGAGTTGGGTACATACATTAGAAATAAGCTTAGTGCGTCATTTAAAGATGAAACAATATACGTAGTACTTTAAATCCATAGTTAAATAAAATATGTTAAAAATAGATAAATATTTAGTTAACATATAAATAAGCGTATAATTAACAAAATTAAATGAAATTTATTTTAATAATAACATTTTCAGATAATTATTAATTATTATTCGTAAAATAATATAAATGTTCGTTTGGTTGCCCTCAGTTCTAATATATAGGAATTGACAAATTTCATGATTTGTTAGTAGGGGTTGTTTGGTTGCCCTCAATTCCTCAAAATGTAGGGATTTTAGAATCCATCAGAATTCCAAATACCCTTAAAAAAATCCACCCAACTCTTGGTGATTTTAGACTCCCGCATACAATTACAAATAAAATTACAAGCATTATTATCTCTTTAAATTTCTTTCCTTTGGCGCCAATTTGTTAGAATACATGGAAATTCTATATAGTATACCAGACAGAATATAATAATTAAAACGGCTATTTCACCATGTACTCCCGAACTATTGTAAAATGTACCAAATACCCTCGTTGTTTTAAAAATGCACGAAATACCCCTGAACAATGTAAAAATACACAATATACCCTTATTGCACAACGACGTTAAATAACCGTTAACTCTTTCATCCTCCTCCTCACCTTCTTCTCCTCCAATCCAAAAATACCATTAATTCACCTTCATATCCAATAAAAAAAAACATTCATTCACTTACTTCTCCTTCAATTTCACTATTTAATTAACCTCCATTACAAAATCAATCATAAAATTTCAAATCTTGATGTTTCAAAAATGGCGTAAATTTATCAAAACCTCATCTTCTTCATGGAAGCCCCAACAATCTCGACCACAACAATGACGCCACTTTTGTCATCATTTCTACAAATATTATTGACCACTAACTTCATCTTCTTCCCTAACCATTATTCATTTCTTCCTCCATCTCTTCCATTCCTCATGAATCTCTTTTGCTAAAAAAATATTGTCGATTTTCAATTTAATATTGTTGAAACTGCAATTTGTCTCATTTAACATGTTGTTTCTTATGTTGATTATGGGTTTTGATTTTTTGGGTTATAACTTTATAAGTTGGATGGTTTTGTTGGTTAAAGTTTGGTTTTATAAAATTTGATGAGTGATATCCTATTTTTTTTTTTCCGCAAATTTTAATTATATTATGAATAATGATTTAATGAAAAGTTTTTGTTCTCAACTTACCATACTTTTGTTGGTATATAAAAGGTTTGATTTTTTGTTAGATAAATCATAATAGTTTGGGTTTTTTTTTTAATTAAATTAACTTATCATCTCTAAAGTTAACCAAAGAAGAAGAAGGTGAATTAGGGGCTTTTGGATTGAAGGATAGTAGGTGGAATGGAAAGAGATGAAGAAGAATAAGGATGAAGATGAAAGAAAGAAGAAAGAGTTAACGGTTGTTTAACATCGTTGTGCAGTAAGGGCATATCATGTGTATTTTACATAGTTCAGGGGTATATTGTGCTTTTTTAAAACAACGAGGGTATTTGGTGTATTTTGCAATAGTTTAAGGGTATATGGTGAAACAGCCGTAATTAAAATCCTAGAAGTTTACGATTCTTATATGACAATCAAGCAACTTATGACCAATTTCCACGATTTGTATAAAATTATTAAATTCTTGTGTTTTATAAGTGCACATAGAAATTTAATTTTCGTGAAAACAAACTAGCACTAAATCAATCTTTTAAATATTGTATTAGCATGTGCATTACACATATTTCAACGCTAAAATATAATAATTTTGCATAAATAAATATAATAATTTTGCATAAATGATTAGACCAAGCCGTAATGAGTTGAGGTAGACAGATAGTTGTACAAGTATCTCAGAAATTTCTTGTATGTTAAGGTTTATAATAAAATAGTGTTGATTTAGTAGCTTAGCTTATGAACAAGGAAATGAAAGGATTTTTCTTTCGTCATATTCAGAGTTTGACTTCTGAAAGGAAAACTCATAATCATTAATATATTTAACGTTCTATTGTTTGCATAAGTCCATTATAATACAGACAATAGATCGACCAATAATAAATTAGTAATGTTATCAAAGCATGACTTTATATAAATAATTGCGTTTTCACATTTGACTAATATATAAAGTCAATGCTTTGTGGACATTTTGATGCGTTATTATATTCATCGGATAGAGATACTCATAATCTCAATAAACGACTATCTCATTATGTACCTAGGAGCTAAGAAATGCATCATTTTCATTTAACTTTTTATTTTTATTTTTTAGAGAGAGGTATTAGAAGACTAATCCAACATTTGTGTCACGCTTACACTGATATCTTATCAGACGATCTATTCAATTAAAGGCTTAAATTAATGGTTGAGTTTTAAGAATAGAGAAGTAAAAAATGTTATTTTGCCTAGTAATATAAGGATTATAACTGAAGGAGACAATGTAACACCTATATCAATGCATGTAGGATGTATTAGGCCTTGTTCTTTTGGACTAAAACGGAGTTGAGCTGAATTGAACTGAACTGAAGTGAACTGAAATGAAGTAGTAATTATAATGGAGAAGAGCCGAACTGAACTGAATTGAGGTGGACTGTACCGAACTGAAGTAAGCAGAACTGAACTGAATTGAAATGCCAAAAATTTAAGTCCAAAAGAACAGGGCCTTGTTCCTTGGACAATTGTGATGAAAATTAAATATAAAAGCTAGAAATTTAATCTAAATCTACGACATGAACATTGTCAAATGTCGTATAAGCAAATTATCTTGAATGCAATGCAACCGATCATTTTAGGCAGCTAGTTCGATTTCATAAATATTTATCTCTTTCTTTGATCATGATTCTCTGTATTGGCCCACTCCGAGGGGCTAACACGTTTATTTTCATCTTAAAGGTATGTGGTATATTAAAGAATTGTTTACTTCAACAGAAAACAATTAAATTAAATCGAATTAAAAGTTTTTATTATGGTATTTTAAAATTAGCTGAGTTAAACGGAACTGAACATATTTTAAACTGAAGTAAACATACCCTAATGTCTAATTATGTTTCATGTTAATGTTTTAGTACTCATTATGCATATGGCCGATTAAAGTTTGAATCATTTGGTAGTTTTTCTTATACTTTGTATGCATCTAAGCTACAATAACTTAGTCTTACAAATCTTCAATTTGTTATTCATTTAATGCAAAATATTAAGGATCAACTTTCAAAATTTTGGATTATACATTTAAAATGAAGTTGTTTATGATTAATTATATGTATACGTGGAGATCATGAAAAATCAGAGCGAAGAGAAATTCTATAGGTAATTAAATCCATGATTATTCAGCTTTTTATTAAAAAAAAAAAAGTAAACGAGAACGACTCTATTGGATGAAGACATCTCATAGATTCATACAAAATAAAAAAAAGTAATTAAAGTCCAACTTTGAAGACAAAGCTATTGAATTGAAAGTGGAAGGGAAGTAACGACAGAGTAAGCTTACAACCTAAACGTTGTTATCATATTCAAAATTAAACTTATCATTAATTATATGCTTTGTATGTCAAATTAAACAATATTAATGTTTAGTATCATTGTGATTAATGTCAAAGGACAACTATATATTTATTTCATAAGAACTTTTGTTTTGAACACCATTCAATGGTCATGAGTACTCATGACCAATCACATATAAAGCTGAAAGAAGAAAGGGACTTGCCGGTACTCCTTCCGTTCTCTTTTATTTGATACATTTTGACTTACACATATGTCAATGTATTTATTTGACCTTAAATATCTCTTATAGTGTATATGTAAAAATTATAATAATTGAATAGTAATAACGTAATCATTAAGACGAATCAAACAAGACCAGCAAAAGTCTCTCATCTGATAAATAGTGTTAAGATCTCAAACGTATCAATCATTCTGGAACGAAGAGAGTAGAATGGTAGTGATAATGATCGATAAACTTGATTAATTTAGCTGTCACAATTAGTATGACTTTAATTTTACCACGCTATTTCATTGACCAAAAGCAAAAGTATTTGGGTGATTATTAATTAAGTATATAAACAAATCATTTGTAAATGATATGGTCAATAATTTGTTAGTTACATACTTATAATTTATGAAATTATGAGTTGGATCATGACTAGTAGTACTCCAAATAAAGCTTAATTAATGTTTTTTGTACTAAATGACAAGCTAATGCGAACTTTTGGAGAAAATTTTAATGTATTGCACATCACATTAGAGCATCAGCAATTGGTTACTTAAATAATAGATTTGGAGCACCGTTTTACTTACTCAACCATTGTGGGAGACTGGGAGATTACCCGACAATTGGCTAAGTTAATTAAATGGTAACTCCCCAAATTCTTTAAACTAATAGCAAATCAACAAGTGTCGGACTTTGCAAACTTTAAGTTTTAGAATTTTCTAATTAATTTTCTTAATTAATCAAAACTTTAAAAAAAATTAATTGCACCAATGCTTTTAATTTTAAATTCTCTACAATTTGAGAACCATATTATTAGCTTTCTTTTTTCTAAATGAAAGGAACTCTTTTTTTTTTTTTCCAATTTTAGAGTGAATTTCATTTAAGTAAGTTGAACATTGTATAGAAATTAAAAATTTAATATAATATGATGTGTCGAAAGGGGAATAAGAGAGAGAAGATTTAAGATGTCCGAGCATCACAAATACTCTTATTAATGAGCCAGATAATATTTTATTGTTGGCAAGTAGTAGGGCATAAAATGCTTTGAGAGTTTGGGGTACATGTTTTTGCATCAACACCAAAATAATGAGTTGAAATAATTGAAGATCATGAAACATTGTGCTTTTCTACTACTTCGTAATATTATTGTCTTAGAATTCAAAAATAAATTAAAAAAATAGTTCTTAAAATGTTGGTTGAATGGTCATATGTCATTGCGTAATTGCGTAAAACATAACTTAGCTTATTATCACATCTAAACACAAATACTAGCATTAGTTTATTGTGTTACTACTTACTAAGATTTTGATTTTGACTTTTAACCAATATTAAAATACTGGAACAAAGATAATGCGCATTGAAGGAGAAGCTAGGATCAATAGAATATATTGACTCTAGGGTTTTGATGATGACAAACACATACTACTAATGGGTTATTTGTTTTATGTCAAGATAAACACACATTAGTAGCAGTTGTGCCAACAAAAGAACTTGTCTCAAGTTCACTTGTCTCAAGGAGCATTGAGATAAGATCATACGTAATCTAGAAGTTTTATGTCAACACAAGAGTATATTCAGATAATATATGAAAACAAGATTTCAAAGTATATTCTAAGAAGATATAGAAACAAGATCTCTGAAGATATTTAGAAAAGATATATAAACAAGATTTTAGTAACAAATCAGTTACATGAAGAATGAAGCATGTGAATTTAGATTGAGAATTGATCTAAATTCACTTTATTCAATGAATAAAGAATATTCACCAAGATATTGGTGATTTGTAAATCGTTAAAACAAGGAAGGAAATCAAAGAAACCCTACTTGTTACTTCACTATAAATATTGAAGATCAGAAGAGAAGAAATTAACCCAGACTTACGCAAATCACTGAAGGCATACAAGACTAGGTACAAGTGTCAGTTGTACTAGGATTGTGTTCACTTTTATGAATCTGTAATCTTGGGTTCAGGGAAAGGTGGGTGATTTTGAGTGAATCACTTGTAAAGAGAAAGAGAAAGAGAAGAGAAAAGAAAAGGAGAACTTAGAGAATAGAGAAGGCTGGTTAAGCCAACAAGAGAGAAAGAGAAAGAGAAAGAGAAGAACTTGTTCAGGGGGAACAAGTACTGAGTTGTACATGGGAAGTCCATACTAACTAGGATTATAACAGAGTCGTTGGCCCTAGTTAGTGAAAAGAGAATTGAGTCAAAATCCCTAGTGGTCGAGGTTTTTTCCTTCCTATTGGGCCTAGGAAAGGCTTCCTCGCTAAAATCGCGTGCTCTCTACTTGTCTCTCACTTTCTCTATACTTGTCTCTGTTTTACTTGTCTCTAGTTTAACTTTCATTGTTTGTCAAAACTAACAGAATATTAACTGATTTATCACTGCATATTATATAAATTTCTCAAACGTTAAACTATAGTTAATGAAAAGTTCTCATATAATTTTCGGACTTATGAAGTTCCGAGGTACCATAAAATGACTTCCCTAAATTTTCATCCTTATGCAAGCCATATACGCAAAGTACATTGTAACAAAGCTACGACCGTAATTTTGGCAGGTTGAATATTCACTTACGTAATCTTTATAATACAACCGATTGTACCTATCGAATGTATATAGACAACTAAAGGCAAAAAAATATTTCATTTGATATTAAAATGAGTTAAAATTAACTTTAAATCAATGAATAATTTTTTTGTTATTTGCTGTACCTTTCAAGGAACAATCGGTTGTACCATATATGTCTATCATCAGGTGGAAATTGTTGGATCTAATGTATACCTTAATCTTCATATTAAATTACTCGATAAAGATTAATTGCGGAAGCATACCTGAATCCATGAGTAGCGTTAGTTGAATAAAATTCCTCCTGGATTTGAGTCTTCCAGTACTTACACTTAATAGGGGTCTCTCTCCACATATGGGATGTGATCGAGAGTCTGTTGTTGATTTGTAGTGGGGACCATAACGCTAGTTGTTTATGTATAATAAACTAATTTTCCTAATCCGCCCATTATGTATAAGGAAAGGTCTGATAGTTTCTACATAATAACATAAGCATATACTCCCTTCGTATTTTTTTCGATGCAACATTTGGTTTTGACACGGGGATTTATGCACTGTGATTTTTACAAGTTTACCCTTGTGCAATTGGGGTATACCACCACTACTAACACCATGTCTAACACCACCAAGCATAGCCACCACTACTAACACCACCAAGCATAGCCACCACCACTAACACCACTGTACAATCATCAACACCGGTTCAGCCACCAAAACCACCTCCACCATCAAGTTCGAACCTACGACCACCAGCAAGTTCGACCCCACAACTTCATCATCCAATGCCAAATTCAACCCACCACCACTAGCAGCAACAAATTAAATCTACGATCAGAAAAATCGTCATCCACCACCATTTTGACAGATTAGTTCAACCCAAATTAACCCAGAAACTAACAAATTTCCAGGCAAATAAAGGTGTCCAAATTTGAACTAGATGTGTCGAACTTTTACAAATTGGTCGGATTTTTCTAGCATACAAGTAGATCGCGAATTGATATCTTGTTTTCTTTTGATGAATCTTACAATTGATTGAGAATTCAAGCTACTCAATTTGACAAAATCGATGAATCTGAAACTAAAGATTCAGTTTTATTCCATAACCCAGTTGGTGTTTGTGGTGGTAATTAAGTGACAAATAATCAGATGGTTCTAGTGGTGGAGATGAAGGTGTGTGTGGTGGAGGTAATGTGCGACGATAAAAAGAGAATTTGTGGTGGTGATGGTGACGAAAAGATTGGTCTGTGGTGGTGGTGAGTGACAAAAACGAAGGTGCATGGTTTGTGGTGGTGGTGGGAGACAAGAAAGGGGTTGTGGATGAAGAGTTCGCAAGTCAATGATACGCTGGACTGATGGTGGACAAGAGTGGATGATGAAGATTGGTGATGGCGGGTGATGAGTATTGATTAGGGGCATAATTGTCTTTTTAATAAAAAGTTGCCAAATAAGGAAAGAAATAAAATTGTTGCAACTAATTCTAAATTTCCTAAAAAGGAAATTGTTGCATCTAAAAAAAACGGAGGCAGTACTTTTTTAAAGGCGTAAATAAGTCCAAATATCATTACTTAATTGGATTATTTTATTTGGGCCAAACTTATGACAACCTATTAATACAATTATATCCGAATAATACAACATATCAATTATATTAGATCCATAATCCCAAAAATCTCCCACTTGGACCAATAAATTTGTATGGGTGTAGCTAATAATTGTGTTATACTTATAAATTTGTATGGGTGTAGCTAATAATTGTGTTATACTTTATTACCTTGTGAGCTCAACAATGCTATCAAATTCATAGCATCTTTAATCAATTCGGTTTATTAATTATATCAACAAAGGAACAAAACAATCTATGTTACTTTCATCATATTGTAACTAGACCTTTGATGGTTACAATGTCAACATAACTAACGATATGAATCAAGTATAGGTTTGTAGCATGAAGATGTCATTCAAATGTGACTCCATAATGCATATTTTTAATCGGTCCACTTTATCCTTTAGTGAGTTCAATAATATGACCAATTAATCTAGTGAACCAAACTGAATACTTTATTTTTGTAGGATATATCGTTAACACCAAATATATCCATATATATCCTTATGTCATATAAGCACCCAAATGCTAAACTCCCACTAAAATTGAATTTCCTTAGGTGTCATAACGCCTAGCAATTAGCTCAAGAATTACTTCAGGTCATAAACCCTTAGTAAGTGTATCTATTATGGAGTTTGTGCTAATGTGCTTTAAAGACAATTGTTTACTCTAAATTCTTTTCTTCATAGCTGTAAGTTGCTAAATTGTTGTCACACAACTATCTAGAATAACCTTTTAAAACCATCCAATACAATATGTTCACTGTTGTGAGAAAATTCAATTCTTTAGTCATAATGCATGGTTAAATTCCTTATAACAAGTTATGAATTCTACTTTCGTAATGGAAGTAAATGTAAAACATTTTCTAACCCTTTTGCAATAAGATGTTCCTTCGTTATGACAAGCCATATAGCCTTATGTGGATTTCAAGCTATCTTGATATCCTACAAAGTTAGAGTATGTATACCTAATAATCTCAACTTGATCCGACTTTTTGCTAGTGAGCATATAATCATTTATTCAGTGCAATGAATGCATAATCATTTTGATTTCCATAAAATATGTAATCTTTGGATTACATATATATCTGCCTAATACCCCAACAATGTATACCATATCTTAACTTATGCAAACCTAAGCATACATTAGACTCCTCATATGGGGTTCTTTGCATTTCTTGATTTTCAAAATTATTTTTTGGGCGTTGAATGACACTGCATTTGTCTCATTTAGCCATAGGGGTATCACTTAGTTTACATTCCTATATGAAATATCTTTTTTTAAACCTTTTGATACATCCCTTTTGTGATAGAACAAGAGTGTCTTGGAAGCGATCTTGTTATTCTGTATTTCAAACACAAAAGAGACATCCCCGAGATCTTTAGTAGCAAGCAATATGTCTTCAACGTATAACACTAGGAGAGTATACCTTACTTGATACGAATATCAATGAACAAAACTTCGATGGTTTGATAGAAGGTGCAAAACAAGATGCAACCATGGGAGAGTTAGTGGCTTATGGAGACACGAGACTCTTGGGGTTGGCTAGGGTAAATTTTTACGTGTGCATGGTGACATGTACAAGTTTCCTCACGTAAAAATCAAGTCAAGATAATTAGTAGTTTAGGAGTGTTGAGCTATATGGGTTTTCTTCCCACTTCACTTGATAGGGTTTTCCCATATGGTGTTTTGTTATTTTCTTGATTATTTTATGAGTCAAGGTTGATGAGATGTGTATAAGAGACAGANNNGAAACACAAAATTGAAGGTTTCTTGAAATAAAGATCGAAGCTCAAAGGGTTTCTTGAAGTTCTTGAAAATGGAAGTCCATCAAAAATCAAGGGAGATTATAGCGAGTTATATTACGGGATTTTTGAAAGATTTGGAACGATTTGGGCAACGTTGCTAGGCGTGTTTTCCGTGTTGTTTGACTTGGTCAACTTTAGTT
>PYUH01000433.1:591255-643085 GCA_016808085.1 Suaeda aralocaspica | reverse complement strand
TCTTCTGAAGAAGAGGAGGATGATACGAATATCAATGAACAAAAAAATTCGATGGTTTGATAGAAGGTGCAAAACAAGATGCAACCATGGGAGAGTTAGTGGCTATGGAGACACGAGACTCTTGGGGTTGGCTAGGGTAAATTTTACGTGTGCATGGTGACATGTACAAGTTTCCTCACGTAAAAATCAAGTCAAGATAATTAGTAGTTTAGGAGTGTTGAGCTATATGGGTTTTCTTCCCACTTCACTTGATAGGGTTTTCCCATATGGTGTTTGTGATTTCTTATTAAGTCTATGAGTCATGGTTGATGGAATCAAACATGGGAACACAAAATGAAGGTTTCTTGAATAAAGATCGAAGCTCAAAGGGTTTCTTGAAGTTCTTGAAAATGGAAGTCCATCAAAAATCAAGGGAGATTTAGCGAGTTATATTACGGGATTTTGAAAGATTGGAACGATTGGGCAACGTTGCTAGGCGTGTTTTCCGTGTTGTTTGACTTGGTCAACTTTAGTTAGTTAGTTGAAAATATTGTCCTTAGATTTGTTTCTCAAAATATCTAAGATTTAGGCTAGAAAATCAGATTACAAGTATAATACGCAAGATTGTATCCGGTTTCGTAGAGATTTTGTTGTTATCCTAATGTTAGTTTGTTATACCATAAATCTAGGGTAGTTAGGATTTGTTTAGGATATTCACATATTGTGTGACATGTTTAGCTATAAATAGGATGTAAAGTACATCAATAAAATTCAGATTAGATTGATTGAAAACACATTGTTTCCGTCTTATTTGTTTCACGAAAGAAAACAAACTTTGTGAGGATTTCTTGTGAGGAATTCGACGAGTGAGTGGTGCTATTGAGCTTTATCTCACGTGAGGATAGTTTTTAGGATTTGAGGGTGCTTTGCTTTAATCAAATTCTAACAATTATTCGCCTTAGGACTTCGAATTTGTGGTGCGTCGCTTTATCAAATTTGTGTTCTAAGTTATCTTGTGTGAGTGGCGTTTGTTTATAACAAAATTCACATAGGGGTATCACTTAGTTTACATTCCTATATGAAATATCTTTTTTTAAACCTTTTGATACATCCCTTTTGTGATAGAACAAGAGTGTCTTGGAAGCGATCTTGTTATTCTGTATTTCAAACACAAAAGAGACATCCCCGAGATCTTTAGTGGCAAGCAATATGTCTTCAACGTATAACACTAGGAAAGTATACCTTACTCCACTGAATTTATGGTACTCACAATCATCAATTGAATTTGTCTCAAAACCATGAGATGTGACAACATGGTGAAACTTAAAGTACTATTGATGGAAATTTTGCTTGAGCTCATAAATGCATTTATTTAGTTTACAAATCATTTTATTTAATCTTTTGAAGAAAAGTTTTGTGGTTATTGCATGTAAATATTTTCCTCAATATCTTCATAAAAAAGGTTCTGGTATCCATTTAATGCAGCTCAAGATCAAAAAAAAAAATTATGTTACAAGCGTCATCAAAATATATCAAAAGGAGTCTTTAAATGAAACAGGTGTATAAGTCTCATTGTTTATAAACAATGTCTTCCTTTTGAGTATAGCCCTTACCAACAAGACGAGTCTTATGCACGTTATCACACTGCCTTTTGAAATCCATTTGCCTTTTGAAATCCATCTTGATCTTAAATTTTCATTTACTATTGAGATGTTTCTTACCTTCAGGCAATAAAATAAGGTCTCAAATGTTAGTCCTTCATGGACTTAATTTCCTCATTCATGGCATCAATCGACACTTAGAGTTAGATTTATCCAAGGCTTCGTGAATATTGATTAGTTTATCATCTACCATTCCATTGTCTAACTCTTTTACTTGAAGAAAAACAATATCATTATCTGGAATTGCACTTCTTTCTCTAGTGGATCTCCATAATAGCACTTGCTCTTGAGGTTTGTTGAGTTTATTCATCAATAATATCCTTACCTTCTCTTCCAGACACAAAATCCTTAAAGAATAAGACA
Organism: Suaeda aralocaspica; assembly: GCA_016808085.1. Classification (NCBI taxonomy): domain Eukaryota; kingdom Viridiplantae; phylum Streptophyta; class Magnoliopsida; order Caryophyllales; family Amaranthaceae; genus Suaeda; species Suaeda aralocaspica. Next base: position 641,082 of record PYUH01000433.1, on the reverse strand, counting down.
TTTCCCATTAAAAGATATCTTTCACGATATCCAATAAAGTAACAACCAATAGTTCTAGAATCAAGTCTCCTTTTGTTTGGCTTATAAGGCCTTACCTTAATTGGACAACCCCATATATGAAGATACTTTATAATGAGATTTTTTCCCAACCCATATATCATGAGGGTTTTAGAAGTTGTCTTAGTTGGTACTTTATTGAGTATATAGTTTGCAGTCTTTAATGTCTTTCCCTAGAGTGATTATGGTAAAGTAGCATGACTTATCATGCTTCTCACCATATCCTTTAGAGCTCTATTTTGTCTATCAACAACATCATTCATTTGAGGATTTTCTGGCATGGTGTATTGGTGGATAAAGCCTAAAGGAAATGAGCCAAAGGTCTCGGAAATTATTAACATAGTCAGTCATTCTTGCCATAGTATTAACCATTCACCATGATTAGATTTGACTTTCTCAATATTCTTTTTCCAAGTTGATTTTCAAAATTTTCAACTTCAGCTTTTATAAGATGTGAACATGCCCAAAACTTGGGATTTATCATTAACTAAATATAGGTTTTCGTAATGAGAATAGTTGTCTATGAACATGATAAAATAATGGAGTACATTCTAGGAAGTCGTAGGGAATGGGCAAAAAAGGTATGTGTATGAGTTTTAAGACATCTAAAGCTCATTTGGCTCCTAATCTCCTTTTTTCTGTTTGCCTTCCCCTTGATAAATGTAATTCATAAATCAAAATCTTGAAAATCAAGGGGATTGGATGGAAAATTCTATTTGATACAAGTCTTTTAATTCCTTATTCAGAAATATGTCCTAAACATTTGTGCCAAAATGATGAGGAATTTTCATATGTTAATTTCTTTTGGTGTCCCAAAAGTTATCATGTAAGGTTTCATGAGCTGAAGCAACAACATTAAGCAAATATGTTGATAAAGAGTTGTAACCAACAAACTTTGAATATTGAAAAGGATTATGTCGTTTCCAAAAGGAACAAGATTACCACATTCGTCCACATTGGAAATGGAAACTGAATTCCACCTAAAGAGACGGTGCAACAAAAAATCTCTTTCAAATCCAAATAGTTATAGATCTTTTTATAATAACCTAAAATGCCAATAGCTTCAACCTTAACTGTCTTGCCATTACCACATAGATATATGTCTTTCATCGTCACCTGACTTTTGTCAATTCAAACATCTTTACTTATAGACACTTATGTAAGTAGTAGCACCAAATTCTAGTCACCAACACTACAAGAAAAGGTCAATTTCTGAGGGAAACTATTCGTTGTAAAAATTGCACATATCCTTCCGAAATCATGTTTCCCACGGAAATCCGTCGGAAATGTCCTGTCAAAAAATACCTTGTTCAAAAATATGACATTTTAGATGGAAAATTCGTCGGAATTTTATTGCTGATGGAATTAACGAAGGAAAATATAGTGACTGATAATCCATCTTTTGCGAAGGAAAAAAGCATCACGAATTTGTGATGGACTCTGTCCATCGGAAATAGCGACAGAATATTCCGTCAAAAACTTGCCACTTTGCAATGGAATTTAGTGCCTCAGAAATTTTCGACTATTTAATTCTGTCACTAATTTTCATCATTTTTTGTTAACAAAAATCTTTCGGAAAAGTTGAAATTTCGTCACAATTTTAGATTTTTGGCTAGTTTAGTTTGCGACAGATTTTTCCTTTGGAAAACTATTTTTTTTTGGAAAAATTCATAAATATAATCCCAACTATGGGCGTTCACCTAATAAAAGACCGAACTTTGATTAATCCAAAAATGGACCCAACTTTCATGCCCATTTTCCAATTTTGGACCCTCTTAAATTTTAACTTGTAAAATCAAGTAAATCTTGCTAATTATCCGGTTTTTGCTTAAGCAGGACCACCCGAAACCACCACCACAACCATCCATTCCACCCGAAACATCCAAATGTTAAGAAAAAACCGGATAAATAACAAGATTTACTTGATTTTACAGGTTAAAATTTAGGAGGGTCCAAAATTGGAAAATGAGCATGAAAGTTGGGTCCATTTTTGGATTAATCAAAGTTCGGTCTTTTATTAGATGAACGCTCATAGTTAGGATTATATTTATGAATTTTTCCTTTTCCGTAAACTTGTAGCCTTAAACAGTCACTACTCTTTTGTATTCTAATGTCACGATGACGGTAATTTTCCAATAATGCGTTGAAATTAAGTACTAGTATTACGCATGCAATGGTTAAGCACATCGGCATAGATGACATATAATAACAACCGAAGGTTTGTCTAAGTTATATATGTAGCACCGTGAATAGTCTTATAATAATAAACTACAACGAACGAAGCAAGCTACCTACATACACGGGGTGCCTTGGCCTGCGCTACTACCCGAGTCATCTCTTGTAACACCCCAAAAACTACTAGTAGAAAACTCGTATTGTTATTACTATAATAATAGATATTGGGGTATTACTGCCACATTTATATAAATAAATGCAAGGCTAAACAAACTAAAGTAAACCAACTTAATTAAACAAAATCTTCAAACCACTAGTTTTTTTAATTAACAAAACACACACACTAGAAATAAGAAAACACACTTCACTTGAATTACAACACTACTAATTAAAAATAACAAGCATTAAATTAAGGTGAGCTCTTCCCTCTTAGCGACATATACCATAACTCCCCATACTCACCTGCAAAACACAAGTACCAAAAGAAAGAAAAAAAAATAAACAAACAAAATCAGACAAAAGCCGGTAATTCATACTCCATCCCGTTACAAGATAATAATTTTTAACATGTGAAAATAAATTTATACACACATTTATAATTATGGGTCTCTGAGCTAAACTGATACCAAAATCATTTGAACATCCAATTATAATTTAGTTAGCCCTTAATATTTTATTTAAACGGGAAACGAAACGTCGATAGGCAGGGGCTGAATCCCAAAACCACCTACCTTACTAGGGTCGTCACCTTGATATCAGTATATCGATCTCCACAATGGCCAAAAGTCCTTAGTGTGCACACCCCCCACTAAAACCCCATTGATCATTATCAATGAGTTCACTATTAGGAGGACGACTATAATATCATAATCACAAATAATGAATTTACATGACCTATTAGAAGCCCAATGACCTAAGGTATCGAGAGGTTCACTACTAATAGGTTTACTGTTCCAAACCTTCGGGGGATCCATACCTAAGGCATTATTTCCCTTTCCTTTATAGTTATTACTTATGTTAGGATCATAAGTATTATAAGATAATCTCATAGTCCTAAATGCTCAAACTATGCTTTCACGCACTATTCACATTAGCATTTATATTATACTTTATTAAACCAAAACTACCTTTCCTTATATACAAGTACTAACCATATCTTACACTAACTTCTTGTATAATTAATCTTTATAAAAGAAAAAAAATGAGTAAAGTAGTACACTAGGTTTTACTGCCAACAAAAAGTTAGATAAGAACACTAATTTTTAGTGGAAGCACATGACTAACCAAATCTATTATACTTAACAACGAATATTATACAACTTTTATATGGTATCGAATAATCAATCTACCACAATATCCAACAAACAAAGAACTTTCACTTATTAGCTTATTGAAGCACGTAATACATAGTTAAATACTTAGCCTAACTAACTCATCATAGGCACATATAATACATCGAAAAATTTACGGGATTTCAAGGAAAGTAATGAACATAAGAATTACCTTGATTAGGGTAATCGCGAGTCGAATGAACGAACTAAAAATCCTCAATTAGAAATTCTCCTTTGTCTACTATAATGAACCCATACAAGCAATTCAATTAAACTGATTTTAAAGAGTAAAATTAGAGAAAAGATCTTGGATTACTTACTTAATTAAAGCTTGATTATGAAGGAAGATATAAATTGGTCTTATCTAGTAACCAGAGAAGATTTAAAAAAAAAAAAAAAAAAACGTTGATAGAACAAGGTGAAAGGAAACTGTAAATTAATCTCTTTTGAAGTTATACGTAAAACTTGTTTCAAAATTTTATTTATTATTATTATTATTATTATTATTATTATTATTATTTTCTTCAAAATATAACTACCCCATCAGTAGTGTGAAGATGGAAGACTAAGTCCAAATATTTATTTTTATTATTATTATTATTATTATTTTTTTTTTTTTTTTATATATTTATAATATGTATATAATATATATATATATATATATATATATATATATATCCTTTGTTTCCCAAAATAAAGCATGTAGTATTACATCTCTAGGGTCCCGTAGCTGACTTGTGATCTGGAATGGAGAACAAGTGTCATTGTTGCTGAAACCAGGCATCGGTCTCATAATCTCCTCCATATACTCCTTGTTTCTCCTCTCCATTGCGGCTATTCTAGCATCGATCTCCACCTGCATCTTTGCATCTTAACCCATATTTCATCCTGCAACCCAGCTCGCATCACAACTCGCATATTTTCCCGCATTTGAGTCCTCACATTCTCTACCCTGCTTTATCGAAATGATCTTGTATTTGAGAAACCACAAAGGGCGTGTACTGATGAGTAGAAGCTGATCGGCCACCCGAGTCGCAGTAAAACTGTGCATCTCTAGTCAAACCCCTCACACTAACTTTCTTGCTACACCCACCAGCCGCCTCCCAATAAATCTTATTATGCGTCTTTTGATTCTCCTTACTACTTGCTCTCTAAACCTTCTTCTAGTATGTTTCCTATAACAAATAAACCACATATACAACAATAAAAATAGGAAGGTGAACGAAGAATACTTATATGTTTTAACCGTTGAAAATAATTGAAACAAGTAACAAACAAATTCAAGCTCACAAATGTTAGAAAAATATCAAAATAGCTTATAATCCGCCCCTTTATCTTATTTCTTCACCTTTCAACTTTTAAATAACCTAATTAAACATACCTACATGGCATGTAAACAAGTGTTGAAGCCTTTAAATTAATTCAAAAGACAGTTACACAACTTGGACAATCATATTAACTTAAAACTGGTCTAAAATGTCTTAAAAATAGCTTCAACTAAACCCATTTTTCATATTTCTCAATATTTAAAGTTGTAACTAACCTAAACGTGTGATATGAATCAAGGTATATATCTAAATAACTTCGATGGTTTGATGGATGCAGCTAAAAACAATGCAACATTAGGGGAATTGGTGGCCTTTGGTGACACAAGGCAATTAGGTGCATCCAAGGCAAGCAATTATGTGTGCATGGTCACATGGAATTAATTCCTCACTAGAAGATTTTAGTAGTGTTTAGTAGATATTTTGCTTATGGGTTTTTTCCCACTGTAGTTGCTAGGGGTTTTCTCATTTCAGGCATAGGTGATTTCATTTCTTGTTGAGTCTTGGTCATCATAATCATCCTAAAATACATGGAGAATGGGTTCTTGATTAAAATATTGAATCTTGAAGCATTTCTTAAAGATTGGAAGAAGTTCTTGAAAATTGCGCAAAATAACGAGGTAATGTGGCGAGTTTTTGTGACGATTTTTGTGAGCTTGGGCAACTTGAAAATGACGTGTATTTTTGGATAGACTTACTGATTATTTTGTTAATTAATTAATTAATTAGTCAAGTTGTTAGAATAGAATCTTGTTAGTTAGAGTTTGTTAGCAAGATAAGATCAAAGTGGCAAAAGATGAGGTGGCATTCTGAGTTTGTTATGCAACTTGGATAAGTAAGCCTAGGTGGCGATTTTATTTTGTGATTTTTCACGTGTGTTTCTTGTTTTTGAGTCTTAGAAGGTTGTTAGGATTTAGCAAGGACGATTTCCAAGGAGTGCGAGGTGGTCAACGGAACAAGACCCCCAAATTTAAAGGGCCCCAAACTTCTAATATATAGTTATTAGTTTCATAAAATAACACAAAGTGATTGTTAGAGTAATGTTTAAAGCACTATGAGTTTATACTAAAGGTAGTTCAATTCTTTTCACTATCAACTTACTCATTTTTTTTTTTTGGAAATACTTGAAAGGTCTCAAGTTCCCAACTATCACAATGCAATAAATGCTCTTGTTTTCTCCTCCCAACATATTATTAAATTAGAGATTTTATTGCAATTTATTATCTTTTCCCCAAATTCTTACTCCGTATTTCTTTATTCTTATTCCCAAACTCTTTCCATCTTCCATATACAATAAACAATTATCATCATTTTAAAAATAGAATTAATTATCAATTCAAATCATTATTTATCTCCCTAATTTTTGTTAGCCTAATTTTTTTTAATCATGGTTGACGAATTTTATAATATATGAATTTTCTGCCTTGCATAAAAATTATAAACTTGCATTAAAAATTATCCAACACTCATCATACAGATATAAAATTAATATACAACGTTAAAAAATATTTTCGTGCATAAATATATATTTTTTTTGTAATTAATCATAATTTTGTCATAAAAGCTGCATTTTCCATCAAAAACCAATATAAACAATTCCGCAAAAATAAATTATAAAAATTATTTCTTACCTTATTAACCTTATAAAAATAATATATCAAAATAGTTTTATGAACATTGGGTGACACCGTAAATGAAAAGTTTTTTTTTTCCTTTTGGAAAATAACTAGAGAGAGAGAATTGTGTGGAATAATTTATTAGATTTTTGTGAGCGATGAAAAAAGGGTTTAGTGACAACAAAATAGGCTAATGATACTCTCTTTGTTCCCTATTATTCTTGACAGTCACTATTCACCCTCTCATTTTGATATATGATATAATAATAGTGGTGAGGTCAAATTGGGGTAATAATTGATAAGAGAGAAACAAGTTGCAGCTAATAGAAGCTTGATTAGTGGGTGGTATGTGGGGTCCATTTTAATAAAAAAAAATTTTAAAAATCTAATAAAGTTGTAATGTAAAGAAAAATATGGAACATAGAAAAACAAGATATGTAAAGAAAAATAGGGAACGAAGGGAGTAGTTGAAACCGTTGCAAAAATCGGTTAGCATAATTTGTTTTTGTTAGGATTTGCAACAAGATAAAAACTTTTAGAAAAAAAATAAGAAAAAATTGTGACAATGGAAAATATTTTTTTTAGTGGTTAATCAAATATTTGAAATGCCATAAATATAACTAATATGATGTCATAATATTTATTATAATCTATGAGTTATAAAATAATTAGATCATAAAAACAATTCGGGCCTAAACCCATAAAATTTGAAAACTATAGGAATGGACCATAGGTCTGAATTTTTCAATTTAAAAACCCAAAATATTAAATTTTGCTAATTTTGAAAGTTAAAATGACTATCCGAACTCTAATTTTCATAAGAGTTCTAATATGAATTAAAAATAAATATGAATTATAGAATACTGATTACTATTCGAGCTCTTTTTAATTGTTGTTTATTAAAATACTATATTAGAAAATAAATAGTTTTAATTAATATTCCTGTTCATACAACTTTATATTTAAATCCTTTAAGACTTATATTAAAATCATTTATTCACATAAATAATTATAAAATTAAGACTAAAAAATGGGGGTATTACATGCATATTGATTATGGATCGAGAACGGGAATTGATATATATATGACATCAGATCTCTCGTTTCTCCTCAGTAGCTCAGCGGTAGAGCGCTTGACTGTAAACTGATTACTCATATGTTTTTGTGTATATTGTGTTTAGTCTTCATTCTTTAATATAGAATGAAGGGACTCGCTTTTGATGTTAATCATCCATGGTAACATATTATTTTATAAATTAAAAATAATAATAAATGTAATTTAGCATTTTTTTTCATAGATTTTGTAAAAAGATGTAATTTGTTTGATTACATGGATATTGTCAAGGAAAATGAACAATAAATTTTAAAAAAAAATGTTATAGTTTTATTTATGTCAATATATATTTTTTAAATTTGATTATACTAATAGTATGATCAATTATATAATTTTTAGTTATTTCAAAAAATAAAATAATCTACAATTTTTATGGAAAATTAACAAGATATCAAATAATTATTTTGTTCTTAATAATAATAATAATAATAATAATAATAATAATAATAATAACAATAATAATAAATTCGTAATTCATGCATTTCATTGGTAAATTATACTGGTTGAGGTTAATTAATTAATCCATAAAAAAAATAAACGCTTTTTATATATTTTGTTGTTACAAAAATCATTCTATGGATATGGATTTGTGTTATCTTATTGATTTGCGTGGAGGTTCAATCAACTATGAAAGTATATGTTAACATGGATAAATCGACGAATGAACTACAGTATAAAAGACATTTTCGCACATCTCCGACCCACTGACATGTTACTATATTATTGGGATCATAGTCGAGATCTGCGTGTTAACTTGGCCGAGTCTTTTCCTTTGGCATGACGCTATTTGGATTGTCTGCTTTTGTTCCAAGTCGGGTTGTGGCTAAAGCAGCTCATCGCAAGCGTGTTAAATATGAGGCTCGTTGCGGAGCAATTGGGCATGATTTCATCATTTTCCTTTTCTTCAATGGGAGAGTTGGGGACTGATGCAATTGAGTTGCTAAATTGAAGCGGGGTCAAAAAGAGGATACTAGATATTAGAGCACGTGTAACTGCCCATATCTTCACACGGATCGGGTTCGTGATAGCTAGAGGAGTAGGGGCTCAAATTGTATGTCGGCTCCTCACTAATTTCTAGTACATGACATGACATTGTATGTTTTTGGATAATAAAAATAATATCCTATTGAATTGTATTGTTTTTATTGCTCAACTGTTTGTGTCTATAACTTGTATATTCAAAAATTGAAACTAACTTGGTCTGAAATTTAATTTAACTAAAATTGAAATGAGCTGAAGTAAAAGCAAAATCAGCTGAAATCAAATGAACTGAATATAACTAGGAATTGAATTATTGATCGCTAATAAAAATGCAACGAATTTTCCTTTTAACAACCTATCTAACAATCTAGAAGTGACCTTATACTTCGGCTTTAATTATTCCACATATGAAGGCATTCATGGGAAATTTCATGTTTATAATTGTTAGATGTTTCGGGGCATTTTTTGGCAAATTAAGTGAATAGTCAACTAAAGGACATAATATGGTATGCTACAAATAAGATTGATATTTATGATGTACTCATGATGCTTTCTCTCTTTTTGCTTGCTACATTTTACATAATTTTTGGTCCAATGTAGCAACTAAAAATAAATAAAGCAGAGGGAGTATAATGATACAAATATACTGTGATATGATGTACTATATTGATAACATGATGCTAACATATAAGCATTGTAACATGATTTGAGAAGGTATTGGGTCAAATGAGCTACGCAACGTAAAATCTACTTAAATTTTTACTATAAAATTTGCTTGAATTTATTTAAAATATGTCTTAATTTGTTTAAAATCTGCTTGAACTTGTGTAAAATTTGCTCAAACTTATTTAAAATCTGTGTGTACTCCGTACTCGTCTAAAATCTGCTTGAACTTTCATTAAATATGCTGGACTTGTGTAAAATGTGATTGAACTTACTTAATTTATGCTTGGCACTGATAGCAGATTGGGCAAAAAAGATTAAAAAAAATAAATAACAATAAATTATTTGGTTGGGTTGACGGTCTCGTCCAATACTTCCGCATATGATTTATTTTTTTTGGTTATATGCATGATATTATTACACTTTTATTTGTTGGCTAAACATCTAATTGTTAGAAATTGGGCACCTCTTGCATTTATGCTCCATATTTTTAGGATTAGATGCAACATACTGACATTGAGCATTTGCTTAAAATTAGTTTAACAACTGATGGAGTGAGAGTGAGGGGTAGCTCAAATGGTTAAAGCTTCCCTCACGATTTTAAGAGATTTTGGGATCGATTCTCACCTTACTTTTGTGGCTCCCTAGCACCCCAAAAAAATTGATGGAGTAAAGCCGATTCTTGACAGTTCTCTATTAGAGCATCTACAATAGCATAAACCTGTTAGAGATTAATCTACTGCCACATAATTAAAAGGACAAACCCATTATGTACAAACATTTTACTAACAATAGACAAAGCCCATAGAGTTCATGCATGAGACCCAATAATGTTTTTTTTTGCTCTATTTTGTTTTTATAGTAATATTTTTCTCCACCCAAACCTCTCCTAATTATGAACCTCGAACCTCATGGGTTTAGGGGTTTGTTTATAAACCTAAGTGAGAACAAACCCTGTGATAATTCCTTGCTGTGGATGCTTCTAACAATCAATTGAGTTCACCATAAGATACATAAAAAGATTCCCATTGAATTTTTTTTTTATTTTTTTTCTTCTAACATCAAACTTAGATTTTACTACATATGATCAGCTATTTATTTATTTATTTATTTATTTATTTATTTATTTATTTATTTATTTATTTATTTATTTATTTATTTATTTATTTATTATTATTTTTTTTTTAGGATTTGAATTATTATTATTATTGTTATTAATATTTTTAATTTTTCTTACATAGATTAAATCAGACCAATGTTTCATAATGATCCAAATGAAACCATCTCAATATCTCATTCGTCATACATTTTTCAAGTGAAAGCTATGTGCAACAAAAATTTAACAAAAGAAGGCTAGATGAAAAACTCCCCCTTCTATTATCCTTTGCCAATAGCTCACTTATAGCTCTTTAAAACAACATGTACTCATTTTGAGTTTGTAAGAAAATATTGTTAACAAGTGTCCCAGTATTACATAAGAATTAAAAATTTTCTCAAATTGGTGTTAATTTATGAATTCCAAGTAAAATAGTGCATATTTCCGATGTAAATATTATATGATTAAAATAAATACTCCATATGTTTTAAATTAGTTGTTACATTTGTCTTTCACAATTTTCAAGACACAATAAACTGTTAAATCTATAATTACATACATGAAAAGATTACATGCTCTCTCGGTTTTTTTTTTACTTATTACATTGGATCAAAAAAGCTCTCATAGTGTTTGGTTCAATGTAGCAAGTAAAAAAGATTGAAAGAGTATTTAAAATCTCATTGAGACTAATAAAACAAAATCTCACGTGGTTATGTTGTTTTTTTTCTATAGGATATAAAGTTTAGATAGTTACAAACAAAAATGAATAGTCGTAATAAAGTTAATTGAGCAAGTTTTATTTTAAAAAACAACATTTTTATTTTAAGCATGCTTATTTAATGCTTCCAAGACGCTTGTTAGCTTTCATATTATAAAAATAATACATAGTATGTAAAACAGCCAACGGCCAACAGCCAACAACCAAAAGCGACTACCGCAAACACGAAACACGCATTAAGAATTTCCCAACTAGCTTGTCACATTCAAAGGTCAACTAAAACTCACATAACTAACTAAATTAACCAAATTATAAAACCCCAATTCATTTAAATTTCCCCAACCAAACCTCATCAGACCCTCCTCTCCCCAAAAACAGAGGTTTCCCCAAAAATGGAGCTTCAAAAAGGATTTCCATTACTATCACAACAATTCAACGCTTTAATCTGCAAGAACGCTTTACGTTCATGGCGTCACAAACGACCTACATCACTTCAACTTTTCTCATCTTTGATTTTCATCTTTTTGATGTTTTGTATCCAAAAAGCTCTTGATGCTCAGATGAAAACCACTACTTATTTCGATAATGTATTGGATCCAATCACTCTTGTTTCGCCTCCGATACCGTCTTGTGAAGATAAATCTTACGTTAGAAAACCTTGTTTTGATTTTGTTTATAGTGGCAGTTCTAGCTCTAATGTTCAACGCATCGTTTCGCGTATTCGGGTGAATAATCCTGGCCGTCCGATTCCGGAAGATAAGGTGTGTTTTATGATAATGTTTGACTTTATAATGGTTATTGATTAATTACTGAAATTATAGTTGTATTATTGAGTGTTTAATTGATTATTAGGTGTAATTGGCTGAAAATGTTGAATTTACCATAATTGTATATCTTTTTGTTGTTGTGAGTTCTTGATTTGTTGATTCATAACAAGTTGTTTTTGGTAAGACCGCTTTAGCGGTAGGACCTCAGTTATTCACTTATTTGTAGTTTTTTTTTTTAATGGATTTTGTCATTTTTTTTTTTAACAAGTTTTTGATACAAGTGTACAACCACTTCAATGGTAAGGCCTCAACTATTTGTAGATTTTTTTTTTTTTTTTTTTTGAAATGTAAATTTTTTAATTGTCGTGTATTTGTCTAATTATGTTACGACGTTACCAAATAAGTCCGACTTATATTTTTATATAACATGTACGAGGAATGATTTTTATTTATTTATTTATTTATTTATTGATTAGTCAAACTGTGGATGGTTTGACTTTATATATTAGCTAATGCATGATGATTGATGATATATATGTTGAATAGTTGAAGAACAATTTTGTTTTGATTTCGTAAGTTTAATTTATATATATGATGCATTATGATTTAAAATAATATTTGGTCAAAGGTGTGAACTGTTCAAGAGATTGAGTTGCAACAATTAAGGAATTATTTTCTTTGTGTTACCTTAAAATGAAAAGTATTGTTTGAATTATTATATTGCAACTTGAACAAATTATGATTATATGACACAGTGATTCATACTTCATCATGTAAACGTGAGCTAATTGACAAGAACCAAATCCAAATTCGGATGGTGGCCCACAATTTTATGTACTACCTCCGTTCCAAATTTGATGACTAGATGCAACATCTGTAATATAAAAATGGTGGCTTCAAATTAAATTTGACTAGAAGTCCGTGTAACTCAATTTGTTGCATCTAATATGAAATGGAGGTAGTAATAATTTTTGTTATTTGGTTAGAAGACTGGTAATGGTATTGTTGCGGTTGTTGATTAGCTTTATTCATAAGGAAACAAAATTGAGTCGATCTTCGTTTTCTTCTTTTTTGTTTCTTTTAATTTTGTTTAGGATTAATTCAGCTCCAGGAGATAAAATTTACGAGTTATTTGCTCAAATGGTGTTAGTTACTAACAGTGCATAAATGGGATGAATCAGTAATATAAGTAGGATTATGATGAGAAAAGTGTGAATTTATTAATGTGGTTATTGATAAACAGCCTTTAAAAGGACAATGATGATGGCTTAATGTAGTTACTCATAGTGGGCGCCATCAATTGACGATGTAATGATCTATATAGCTATTAGCTAATGGACTTCTGATGTATAGTATCAAGTAGAAGAAGTGTAGAAATATAGTAAAAGCTATGCTTGTGAATACGTGGTACTTGCATAATGAGGTTTCTTGGTAATAACATGTCTACTGAACCTTAGGGGATTTATCAATCATATTAAAAGTAGGAAGTTAAAATTTTTAGACAGGTTCAGTCAAATAGAAAGAAAATGACAGTAGAAGTATATAAAAAATGCATGGAAATCATAGCTTATGTACTGATTAATTATGATGAATAAAAAAGCTATTCTTTTAAATTTTAATTCATCGACTTATACTTTCTGACACAGGTCATGTCCTTTGCAACACAAGCTGAAGTCGATTCATGGCTTCTTGCAAATCCCATGCATTGTCCTGGAGCATTGCATTTCGTAGAGCGAAATTCAACCATCATGAGTTATGGTGTCCAAACTAATTCTACAGCGGTATTAAACAGAGGAAAGTATGAAGATCCTACTTTCAAATTTCAGATTCCACTTCAGATTGCTGCAGAACGTGAAATAGCAAGGTTTCTTATAGGAGGTGTGCTCCACTTTCTGTTATTCTTCATTACCGTTTTTTCAAATCACTTTCGAAAATCCATGATATTTTTTTAGACTCAGGTATATAAGTTTTTTCTTTGTTTTTGTGCCTTTTCAGATCCAAATTTTAGCTGGACAGTGGGTTTAAAAGAATTTGCACACCCGCCACAAGACCCCTTCTCTGTTATTGGCAACATCGGTCCAATCTTTTTCCTTGCAGTTTCCATGTTTGGTTTTGTCTTCCAGTTGAGTTCCCTAGTGATGGAAAAAGAGCTTAAACTTAGACAGGTCATTTCCCTCTTCTAAAGAAAATCAAATGAAATACTAGTAAATTTTATTCAAATAAAAAAATTTTGCAGTACAGTAATGGTTACATGTCTCAATGTCTCATATATACTTTACCTTTTCAGGTGATGAATATGATGGGTTTGTATGATACTGCCTATTGGGTGTCGTGGCTAGTATGGGAGGGGCTTATTGTCGTCGTTTCATCAATTTTAATTGTATTATTTGGGATGATGTTCCAATTTGATTTTTTCAAGAATAATAATTTTGCGATCCTATTCCTGGTTTTCTTTCTTTTTCAGCTGAACATGGTAAGTTTTCTGTGTTCTTTTTTTTGTTTTGAGGAATGGACAGTTGTAATTTATTTTAGTTAAATTATTTTGCTTCATCATAATACCTTTTCCCCATCCACTGATCTCTTCTGTTTTTTCCTAAACATTTGTCAGACTGTATTTGCATTTGCACTATCAGCCTTTATAAGCCAGTCCTCATCAGCAACAAACATAGGATTCTACAACTTTATTATCGGTATAGTCACCCAGGTTGGTTTCTCTAATCCCTTCTAAAGGTCTGAGTAGCAAATAAGAAAAATCAATATAGTTGCTCACTACTGTTCTGTTCTATATTTTGCAGGTTGTTTCTGTATTTTTTCCTTATGATGAAAGGTTCTCTAAAGTATACAGAGTCATATGGTCTTTTTACCCTCCAAATTTGTTCGCCAAGGCTATTCTGATGCTCACAGATGCTACACGTACACCTCAAGACCCTGGAATGAGCTGGAGTGGACGGACTAGATGTCCGCCAAATGATGATGAATGTGTTTTAACAATGGTATGGCATATCTTAAATTTCTTCAAAGTCCACAAAGATCTGTTTCAATCTTAAATCAGATTCCTATACTTTAGGCCTATGTTCTATCATTCTCTTCTGCCTTTTTCGAGTAATAACCATTGAGTATTCCCATTCCGTGGCAGAATGATGCTTTCATATGGCTCTTTGGGACGTTTGTTATGTGGTTTTTCTTGGCTCTTTACTTCGATAATATAATTCCGAATCCCTATGGAGTACGTAAATCAGCATTCTACTTCTTGTACCCTGGGTATTGGACAGGCAAGGGTGGAAGTAAAGCACAAGGTAGCTGGTCTTATCCTTTTATCTTTTCTCCAGTAACCCTTAGTCACTGGAGTAATATGTTTATCAAGTTCAAGTTATATACTTCTGCTCTTGAAAGACTGCAACATAAGTTTTTCATGGTCAAACATTACATGCTTTGATAGCATGAGGGGGAAAAAAACGATCATGTAGGATGGACATGTTAAAATGCGTACGTTCAAAATAATAACATTTCATATTAATTCAAGATATAATGATCAAAGGTGTGCATTTGACACCGAAAAACATTCAATTGGAAGCTGTGCTATTTCAAACATGTAGGAAGTGAGTGTTTTCGGTAGATTAACAGCTTGTGCATGAATTCATCAGAGGGTGGCTTATGTACATGCTTTCGTTCTTCCCCACAACTTGAACACATTACTCCTGATGATGAGGATGTTCTTCAAGAGGAGAATACTGTTAAACAGCAAGTACAAGAAGGTGTTGTTGATCCAAATATTGCAGTACAAATTCGTGGCCTTGCAAAAGTTTATCCTGGATCAACCAGTCTTGGATGCTGTAAATGCAAGAGGATTTCTCCTTACCATGCTCTACGGGTAAACCATTAGCTATAATTTCTATAACTATTTGACTGATGGACAAAACTAAAGCTATACCTATATTATGCGAGAATTTTGTTTAAACAATATTTGTCTGTTTCAAGAATTGAATGGTGTTCAAGTAATGAACACGAGGAAGTTGACCTAAAATATTCTGGTGGTGTTCAATTTCTCGTTATTCGGAGACCAAGTAACACACCGGCAAGGATGTTGGAAGAGTGGCAACAGGATGGATGGAGGAGCAATAAAGGAAGACTTAAGAAAAATTAATTGACTGTTGTTAGTGGAGATATGAGGTTGTTGGGGGCTTGAAGAGAATTTAGTGTTAAATAGGGAAGTTTGGGGGGGGGGGGGGAGATGACATCTGCAGACGAAACAATTTATTCATGTCTAGCTGACCCCAATTTATTTTGGAACTAAGGCTTTGTTGTTGTTAGTGTTTAACCCCTCCTTATTCCAAATTATGTGCTGTTAATGTTCAATTGGAAAGCTGATGAAACAATCAAACACTCAGGTTTAGATATACCTATTATTCCAAATAGTATATTGTCATGAGGCCATGCGTATTCCTTCTGTTATTTTCATATCTTCTGAAGTCCTGATAAAACTTTCAATTTTGTAAATATTCCTTAGTTGTTAATTTCTCCAGGGCTTATATGTGAATCTTGCAAACAATCAACTATTTTGCCTTTTGGGACCCAATGGAGCTGGTAAAACTACTGCTATCAATTGCTTGACTGGGATTACACCAGTGACCAGTGGAGATGGTAACATTCTGATACCCCTTTTGGATTAATTATCTTCAACTACGATGTAAGTTTATCTCACAGTTACTGATTCACAGCCTTGATCCATGGGCATTCCATCCGAAGCTCTGCTGGCATGTCAAACATTCATAGACTAATAGGCGTATGCCCACAGGTAGTCTTCTGATTATGACTCTACGATTTTATAATTCCAGAAATCCAAAATATATAAACAGAAGGGAGCTTCTAATACCTATGCAAAACGGGTTAGGATACTAAACCTGCCTTTTCTGTTGCAATCTAGTTTGATATACTTTGGGATGAACTGACTGGTCAAGAGCACCTCAACCTCTTTGCGAAAATAAAAGGTCTGCCTCGTGCCACAATTTTGACAGTACGTATGCCTAAACCAACTATATCACTTTATTCTAATCTGTTCCTTGTGCCTTTAGGTGTGATATTCTCTCCATTTTTATTCATAGCTTACTCATAAGATCTTAATGTGATAATCAGGCTGTTCAGAATTCATTGTCAGAAGTGAGATTAACGAATGCTGCGAAAATGAGGGCTTCAAGTTACAGTGGTGGAATGAAACGCCGTTTAAGTGTCGCTATTGCACTCATTGGTGATCCTAAATTGATAATTCTAGATGAACCTGTAAGCGGCAATTCACAATAACTTGCTATACATTTACAAAGTATTAGCTAGAACATACCTGCAGACAAGTAAATTACTATTTAAAATGCAGACAACAGGTATGGATCCGATCAGCAGGAGGCATGTGTGGGACATAATTGAAAATGCAAAACATGGGCGGGCCATTATCCTAACAACACATTCCATGGAAGAAGCTGACATATTGAGTGATCGCATTGGGATCATGGCCAAAGGAAGACTTCGTTGCATTGGAACCTCAATCAGATTGAAGTCTCGCTTTGGGACTGGTTTCATAGCCAATGTGAGCTTTGTTGAAAACCTTAATGGAACCCCTGTTGAAGGCGTTGCAACTGATATGAGCTCCCAGGAAGCTGTCAAGCGGTTCTTTAAGCGTGTATGTAGCAAAACCTTTTTTCATTTTATTCAAGGGCTTGAGGAGAATTTGGCATTAAACAGGGAAAAGTGAAGGAAGAGGATTTTTGCATATGACTTATGAGATTCATCTCATTGATTCACGTCTAGCAAACCCCAAATTATTTTTTTAGACTAAAACTTTGTTTTTGTTGTTGTATTTATTTGTGTATGTCTCCTATGTGGTAAAAGCTTGATACATGACATCTAAGGTTTATCGTGTTTTGTTTCAGCGTCTTGATGTGATGCCTAAAGAGGAGAACAAATCCTTTCTAACTTTTGTTATTCCCCACATAAAAGAAGAGCAATTGACGGTAAAAAACTGACTTGCATCTGAACCCAAATTTTGTTGCTGTTGCATCTGTTGCTACATTTTCCTTGTTGCTAATGCCCTTAGGTTTAATCATTTAACCAGAGTTTTTTTGAAGAGTTACAAGAGAGAGAACAAGAATTTGGTATAGCTGATACCCAGCTTGCTCTTACCAGTCTGGAAGAGGTTTTCCTAAACATTGCAAGACAAGCCGAGGTGGAAAGTGCTGCTGCTGAGGGGAAATTGGTTTCGTTAAACCTCACAACATCAGACATCTCAGTTGAAGTATGTGTATGCCCATGATCATATCATATTGACCCGTAGCAAAAAATTTCTAATTCATTCAAAATAAGCATCATAACGAAGGCATATTTTAACTGAATTCTAACAATTTACCCACTTTTTCTTGATATTTTTGGATACAGATACCTGTTGGGGCTAGGTATGTAGGGATACCAGGAACAGAATCTGCAGAAAACCCCGGTGGCATGATGGTAGAAGTTTATTGGGAACAAGATGATTCCGGTGCTTTGTGTGTTTCTGGTCACTCTCACGAAGTTCCTGTACCTTCAGATGTGCAGCTTCCAGCAGTACCACCAACTGTTTCTCGCCATGGTGTTTTTAACCGAAGAACTAAAATTCACGGAGTTGTTATCAACCCTGACCAGATTTCTGAAACATTATTCCGAAGATAAATTTTATAACAGATATACTGATACATAAAATTATACAAGTGTGCAAATTATACTACATTTTTTCTATATACATACTCTTCAATATTCTTAAAAGGAAAAAAATACTACAAATTTTGACATTTTTGTTGTATTCTCATGTAGTTACCTCCTCCCCACAATAGAATGTAATACATTGTACAAATGATCTCCTACACACTATGTTTGAAAATTTGAAATAAAATATGGTTTACAAGGTTTGTAATTGGCTTTTGAGTTTTATTTTCTGTAAAACTATCTGTATGCATTTTTTGAACTTGTAAGATTGCATTACACCTCATGGTGATGGTGTCGAAGACAGTCCGGTAGCGCTCTCTTGCTGTTCTATGATCGTCATAAATAGTTCGCGCTAAATCATTAACATATGATAAGTATCTCTGCTTTTTCTAAGCATGTTCCTGCCTGGTTTTTTATTGCATTATTTTTCTTGGATCAATCATGGATCATTCTGCGTCTCTGCCATCAAATCGTCGGAAAATGAATTGGAGTCCCGTTGTCAATAGTTTCTAATTCATACGATGTATCAAACAATCCAACAATGTCTATCAAAATTCGATGAAGGCAAGGTTTCCAAACTATACCTCATACTAGTGCAACATTATATGTGAAAATATGGGGCTCTTTCTCTGTGTTTGAACTGCATTATTTTTTTGGGTTATTTGATGCATCAGTTACGATTAATTTCTCTTACATTCCATGTTAATCTAAGCATGAGAATATGAGATTCATGTATTACATGTCAGAAAATAGTTTTCTGAATTTCTCTTGTGATCCATGTTTAAACACCAGCCAAATAGTTTTGACTTTTGAGTGATTGCACATTCTATAGCCCTTTTGACTTTGAGTAATTGACAAGCACATTACAGGGTCTTAAATCACCTCATGTGGATTGATTACATGACAATCAACGGGAAACTTAAAAGCTTAGTAAAGTTGGACGCCCCACCCAACTAGCTAAGTGGCACATTGATATTATTATCATACTAGTGAGACTTCAATTTCCACTTTCCACTAATCAATCCAAATTTAGTTTCAGGATCACCTAAAATCGAAAATGAAGCTTTTACCACTTGAGCTATCTTTCACACTCAATCTAAATTTACCGCTTGTTTGGTAAAATTTTACTAAAGGAAAGAAAGGGAATGGAAGGGAAGAGAAAAGAATGAAAGGCAAATAAATATGATCTCCGGTTTAATATTAGTAAAGGAAGGAAAGAATATTATTTAATTAATAATAATGTCAATTTTCTCTTTCTTTGGGAGGAAAGGAAACTGAAATTTTGTTAATGCAGCTTTCTTGTCATTTTCTTTCTTTTCCTATCAAATCCTTTATAATTTTTTTAGAATTATTTGATAATAAGTACCTAATGTTTTCGAAAATTTTGAAATAAGTACCCAATAATTTTTTTTTATTTAAGTACCTAATNGTTGCTAATGCCCTTAGGTTTAATCATTTAACCAGAGTTTTTTTGAAGAGTTACAAGAGAGAGAACAAGAATTTGGTATAGCTGATACCCAGCTTGCTCTTACCAGTCTGGAAGAGGTTTTCCTAAACATTGCAAGACAAGCCGAGGTGGAAAGTGCTGCTGCTGAGGGGAAATTGGTTTCGTTAAACCTCACAACATCAGACATCTCAGTTGAAGTATGTGTATGCCCATGATCATATCATATTGACCCGTAGCAAAAAATTTCTAATTCATTCAAAATAAGCATCATAACGAAGGCATATTTTAACTGAATTCTAACAATTTACCCACTTTTTCTTGATATTTTTGGATACAGATACCTGTTGGGGCTAGGTATGTAGGGATACCAGGAACAGAATCTGCAGAAAACCCCGGTGGCATGATGGTAGAAGTTTATTGGGAACAAGATGATTCCGGTGCTTTGTGTGTTTCTGGTCACTCTCACGAAGTTCCTGTACCTTCAGATGTGCAGCTTCCAGCAGTACCACCAACTGTTTCTCGCCATGGTGTTTTTAACCGAAGAACTAAAATTCACGGAGTTGTTATCAACCCTGACCAGATTTCTGAAACATTATTCCGAAGATAAATTTTATAACAGATATACTGATACATAAAATTATACAAGTGTGCAAATTATACTACATTTTTTCTATATACATACTCTTCAATATTCTTAAAAGGAAAAAAATACTACAAATTTTGACATTTTTGTTGTATTCTCATGTAGTTACCTCCTCCCCACAATAGAATGTAATACATTGTACAAATGATCTCCTACACACTATGTTTGAAAATTTGAAATAAAATATGGTTTACAAGGTTTGTAATTGGCTTTTGAGTTTTATTTTCTGTAAAACTATCTGTATGCATTTTTTGAACTTGTAAGATTGCATTACACCTCATGGTGATGGTGTCGAAGACAGTCCGGTAGCGCTCTCTTGCTGTTCTATGATCGTCATAAATAGTTCGCGCTAAATCATTAACATATGATAAGTATCTCTGCTTTTTCTAAGCATGTTCCTGCCTGGTTTTTTATTGCATTATTTTTCTTGGATCAATCATGGATCATTCTGCGTCTCTGCCATCAAATCGTCGGAAAATGAATTGGAGTCCCGTTGTCAATAGTTTCTAATTCATACGATGTATCAAACAATCCAACAATGTCTATCAAAATTCGATGAAGGCAAGGTTTCCAAACTATACCTCATACTAGTGCAACATTATATGTGAAAATATGGGGCTCTTTCTCTGTGTTTGAACTGCATTATTTTTTTGGGTTATTTGATGCATCAGTTACGATTAATTTCTCTTACATTCCATGTTAATCTAAGCATGAGAATATGAGATTCATGTATTACATGTCAGAAAATAGTTTTCTGAATTTCTCTTGTGATCCATGTTTAAACACCAGCCAAATAGTTTTGACTTTTGAGTGATTGCACATTCTATAGCCCTTTTGACTTTGAGTAATTGACAAGCACATTACAGGGTCTTAAATCACCTCATGTGGATTGATTACATGACAATCAACGGGAAACTTAAAAGCTTAGTAAAGTTGGACGCCCCACCCAACTAGCTAAGTGGCACATTGATATTATTATCATACTAGTGAGACTTCAATTTCCACTTTCCACTAATCAATCCAAATTTAGTTTCAGGATCACCTAAAATCGAAAATGAAGCTTTTACCACTTGAGCTATCTTTCACACTCAATCTAAATTTACCGCTTGTTTGGTAAAATTTTACTAAAGGAAAGAAAGGGAATGGAAGGGAAGAGAAAAGAATGAAAGGCAAATAAATATGATCTCCGGTTTAATATTAGTAAAGGAAGGAAAGAATATTATTTAATTAATAATAATGTCAATTTTCTCTTTCTTTGGGAGGAAAGGAAACTGAAATTTTGTTAATGCAGCTTTCTTGTCATTTTCTTTCTTTTCCTATCAAATCCTTTATAATTTTTTTAGAATTATTTGATAATAAGTACCTAATGTTTTCGAAAATTTTGAAATAAGTACCCAATAATTTTTTTTTATTTAAGTACCTAATACTTATGTTTTTCTTTAAAATAGATACCAGATAACGGAAGTAATGAAATTCTGTCAAAAAATCCGTTTGTGGGGTCCACACCTAATTTTTTTTCTTTTTAATTAATTCCTTCCTAAAATTCTATTTTTTTCCTTTCTCCTTCTTCCTCCATTAAAACTTTTTTTCTTACTTTCATTCTCTTTCTTTCACCATTATTAAACCTTTTTTTTTTTTTTCTTTTCTCTTTTTTCCTCCATTAACCTTTCATTAAACCTCTTTTTTTCCTTTCTTTCTCTTTCCCCTTCCTATTAAACCTCCATTTAACAAACATCTTTATTTACCATAAAACCTCCATTAAACCTCATTTATTTCACTTTGTTAATCTACTTTCTTGAATGACAACACTTCCATTATTAAAATTTCCATTTTTTCCACCAAACATGATGTTCTCGTTCTTTCTCTTTGTTTTTTCTAAAACCTATATTAAATCCCCTAACTAAACCACAAAATGAAAATAGAAAAAGAAAACCATTATATAGAAGAAAAATTTTCAATTAAATGTGAGTTATGTGAAATTCAAAAAAATTAAAGAAAGATCAAAATAACATGCATTTATTCAAGAACTCAAAATATTTGACATAAATAAATAGGTTTTCCAATATTTTCGATTTAATTTTAAATTATTTTTGGTAGTTGGTTTATTGAAAGAAAGAAAATGGTTTTAATAAAGATGAAAATGGGTACCCAAAAAAAGACAATTGAATGTGGTAGAGAGAGAAAATGAATTATAACGGAGTTCAAGGAGTAGAGAGAGAAAAAGGGTTTAATAGAGTAAAAGAAAAAATTAGGAAAATGAAATGTGTTTAAAGTAGGTTTGATGGAGGAAGAAAAATCAAAAAAGGAATAAAAAATTAAACATGGGCCCCACAAACGGATAATATAATAGAATTTTAATAATTCCGTTATTAGGTACTTAAATTTAAGAAAAATATAAGTAGTAGATACTTTAATAAAAAAAAATTGATTAGGTACTTATTTCAAAAAATCTGAAAAATTAGATACTTATTATCAAAAAATCCATTTTTTATACCAAATATTAAAAAGTGTTGTATTTCCTTTCACTTTCTTTCTTTTCCCCTCAATTCCTCTCCACCAAGCAAGCCATTAGCAATAGAACGGAATAAAGAACTAGGAATTGTAAATTGAAATGTTCAATCTAAAATTTTAGATATCTATAACCTACTCCGTATAGCCGCTACATCGGCTTTCCTTTAAACTTATTAACTAACTTTCCTTAAATTAGAATTATATCATTTAGCTATTTAATGGTACAAAAATGTGTTAGAATTTGCGGCTATTATATATACTACTGCGTATCACACATATATATTTTTTATTGTCACTAAAATTTCAGTATAAAAGTCATTTTCTTTTTCCTTTCTAGATTACTTTGTTGGTGAACCGTCCATCGGTGATGATTAGAGGACCAACTCAACAAAAAGTTTAACCTGATAGTTGAAACCCAGAAATAGTTTATATGTGATTAAATATGTGTATAATCCATACTAAAGATGAAAAATTTTTGCTAATTAAGTGATAACGAATTAACGATAATGTAGGCCCTGTTCTTTTGGACTGAAACGAAGCAGAGTTGAACTGAATTGAATTGAACTAAATTGAACTGAAATGAGCTGAAATGAACTGAAATGACTGAACTGAAAACTGAATTGAAGTGAACTAGAGTGAGCTGAGCTGAACTGAAGTAGGCTGAAATGAAGTAGTAATTATAATGGAGATGAGTTGAATTGAACTGAAATGAAGTGGATTGAATTGAACTGAACTGAACTGAATAGAGCTGAACTAAACTGAATAGAGCTAAATTGAACTGAATTGAAATACTAAAAAAATTAAGTGTAAAAGAACAGGGCCGTAGTTAATATGTTTATTTTTTAGCTTTTTATTGTATTATTTAGGTTTCTCCCTTTTTAACATCCAAAATAAAAAGTTACCAAGTATTAAATTATATATTTAATATTTTTCATAGAATTAAATATAAAAAGTATGTCATTGTTAAATTTAATTTAATTTGTTATAATACATTATGTCTTACTATTTACTTTACAAAATTTATATCATAGTAATTTATACAATTATTTTAGAAAGAATACAATTAATCTACTAATCTTATTTTTCATTTTATCTGTTATATTATATGTGTTAACAATTTTCCTCATTACTTTTCCCATTTCAAATATTCATTAGCTTGGAGTTTTAGGTTGATATTTAGTCTTGGAGCAATTTAAATCTATCATATAGATAGTCTACCCCATCATTCATTTCGTTTTATGTGGGTGCAACATGGGATTCAAATTTAACAAAAAACATAAGCTGATAGTTAAGACACGAAACTAGTTTATATGCACTATCAGAATTAAGTGAAAAATTGACGAAGTGAAATCTTGATTAGTTGCTTACTACTAATTGAAAGATCACTAGAACCTCTATATAAACAGTGATAAATTAAGGTAATATGTAGACTATGAGTACTTTTGTTCAAATTATGTCCATGAAATAGGTGAAATCAATCACCCAACACTTCTATGACAAATTTACCAAAAAAAAAGGAAAAAAAAAACAACGAAAAAAAAAACACTCTTCAACGCCAAATTCAGTGTATTATGTATGCACTATATAGTATATGTACTTCATATAGTTAGGTACTATTATGATTTTTGAATGAGCTATGACTTTATATTATGAAATACTTGTATAATCTACAATCATCACAATTTTATTTTATTTTGTAAGATAATGAGAAAGAAATGAAAATTAGGTATTCCTAACTAGGATGATACCTAATTTATCCTCCTAAACGATAATATATAGTCATTACATGAATAAATAAGGATACCATAAATAAGGTCAAGTGTTTCAAGAGTCAAGGTTATGTTCACTACAAATCTAATTGCCCAAACAAACGTGCCCAAATTGTGGAAGAATATGCATACTATGAATCAACGAGAGAGGAGAAAGTGCAATTTGATACTAGTGATGAAGATGAATTATTCTTGCATGAGTTAGATTCTCAACCAAGTTATCCACCTTCTCCGATGTGAATACACTTGTAATTAAAAAGATCTTACATGCTCATGCTAGTCCTATCACATAAGACATTCAACGTAAGAATTTATTCAAAACTAGATGTGTGGTGAAGGATAGAAGATTTTCTATGATTGTTGATAATGGTTCTTGTACTAATGCTTGGTCAAGGAAGATGGTTGATGCATTGGACTTGGAAACTCGGGCACATCCTCAACCATACAAGCTTAATTGGTTGACTAACAATGGCGGAAATTGAACAAACAAGCTTTTGTTCAATTTTCTATTGGTGATTACAAAGATCGATGAGATATGGTGTGATGTAGTGTCGATAGAAGCATGTGTTTTAATACGTACTTGAAAGACTATGGTTGTTTGATAGAGATGTGATTTACACGGGAAGAAAGAATATTGTTTCTATTTTGCGTGATGGCAAACGAATCGAATTGGAGTCTTTGCTACCTAAAGTTCGAGATCCTACGCCTATTGTTTCTATCTTGCTTTCAATTGAGAAAAACGTACGTGCCTACTAAGTCTAAAGAAGGGAATCAACAAAGGCAAGATCGAATTTTGAGCATGAGAAAGCCACCACCTTTTGATGTTAGAGACCATGTTTGGTTATCATTGAGTACTCAAAAGTATCATGATGGTTCAAAGCCTAAAAATACAAAGGTTGATCATAAAGGTCCATACAAGGTTGTTCATCGTGAAAACTATGATACTTATCAAATCTTGTTGGGTCAAGGACTTTGTGCTTGGTTCCATGCTTTGGTAACACTTAAGGATAAGTGTGATAAGAGAGGCGGGATGTGAATATAAGGTTGTCATTCACATCCGGGTTATTGTTTGTTTTCCCTATGAGTTTACTCCTATGGTTTTTCTCATTTTTGGCGTTAATTTGCTTTTAGGTGTTTGTGTTTTCCTATGTTTTTTAGTTATAATTGGTCTATAATGATGGTGGAACACGTTCTTGAAGGTTTCTTGACTAAATATTCAAATTAGGACATTTCTTGGAATTACTAAAGATCAAATTACAGTTTCAGAGCTGTAAAATTTATCTGACTTTCAAGATTTTTCATTGATAATTGGCTTTGAACTAGAAGGCGCGTTAATATGCGTTGGAAATCTTATTGATTTTAATTTTAAGGAAAAATATTTTAAAAATTCAGAGAAATTTGGAAGATAATGTTTTATCTATTTTCTATTCGACTGTCAAATTGTAAATCCGTTTTTAGTTAAGTTTGTTTTACCTGAAATCCAAGCTAAGTATGTTTAGTTTTTTTTTTCTACGGCGTGTTATATTGTTATATTTTTTTTATTTTTATCTTTTTAGATTGGGCCTAAAGACAATCTATGTTTGCCTTTAAATATTCTTTGGTTTGCACTAATTAAGTGTATAGTTGTTTTGTGTCAATTTTATACGTGTGCATAAAAACTAATACGGAGTATAATTTTGGATGAGTGTAAGTTCAAAATTATTCTTGTGAGTTGAGAGCGAATCAATTCCCAATTTATAAATCCCTGTTTCAGGTGATTGAAATCTAAAGTTAAGTGAGATTGATTCAATTATGAGTGAAGCAATTTGAACTCTTCTCAAACTATCTATTAATTCGTGATTTTTGTAAATGAGCTATAATTATGAGTTAAGATCCTTGGAGAATTATAAGTGAATGGAACTCACTTGAATCTAACTTAATTTTTATTGCACTAAAAAGCTAGAACCCTAAATATACACATCGCTTCATATGCGATATGTAAATGTAACCATCACATGAACTATGATAATGCAGTCATAAGAAAATCACCTGGGCACAATTATGATGAAATTACTGTTTTATTACCCTGTGAACTTATGAAAGGTTGGATTTGGTTAATTAAACGGTAAAGAAGCAACTAATGGGATTTGGTAAATAGCGCTTTTAAAAAAGAAAGAGCAACTATTATCCACAGAATGGTTTTTTTATACTTCTTTGACTCTTTGACTCATATAATCTTGTAGTCAAGGAATCGACCTCCATGAATTTTTGGAGTAGATTATAAGAGAGAATAAAATAGGGTGAATTTGTTGATAAACACCCATTTAACATTATATGAGAGCCTTTTTACTTTAACTGAAAACAGTTGAACTGAATCGAACCGAACTGAAAGTTTTTTATGAAAGATTAATGAATAGCAAAGTAAGAGAAGAGCTGAACTGAACTGAACTGAACGGATTTTAAGCTGAAGTAAACATGCCTTGATTCCTTTAGGCTTATTCCTTGTTGAGCTGTTATGAGCTTTTAGCAAAGCATGTTGATCGCATGTCTAATTTAGGTTCCGGTTGATGGGGCGTAACACGTTTTTCCTAAAAACTGTTTTCCCATTTACATTGTTTAGTTTGCAGTAAAATATAAAAATGTAAATCTTAGAATGAAAAATGGTTCGGAACCTTGATACCTGTTGGGTAGGAAGATATAATACAAGTTATCATTTTTGGAGGTGACATCAAATTATTTGAACCGAAGAATAATGTAGAGTATAATACGGAGTAATGGAGTATGTTAGTTAATAAGAAGTTGTGTACTATTTTGCTGCTCCCTGCAATGGGATTCATGTGGTGCCTTTAAGCTTCTATGATTGTATCATAATTAGTGTAATACAGTACATCCAGAGTATTTTTCTGTTTCCTCAACTGTTTTGGAAAACATTCAATTCGGTTCAAGTGCAATTTGGAATTTCGGATATACTAATTGTAGAATGTAACCTTATTTTGATCCAATGAGCTTATATAAGGATTGAAATAACATTACTTTCTAAAGGAAAATGACCATTTAAAATACTTCCCCCGCTCCATACTACTCACAATGTAATATTTAGATACGTATCTTGAGGTAAAGATTTGAAGGCCTAAACAAATGAATTTATTGAAATAATTTTAAAACATAAAGAGGTAGACTAGTTGAAATTATTTCAATTTATTTGTTCATTTAGGCCTTCAAATTTCTTCTTCGAAATACGTGCCAAAGTGAAAATCAAATTTTTGTACAAATATTATAAGTACAATTGTATAAATAAAACAACAAACTCAATGTGAAAATCAAATTATAGGACAATTTAGTCAATTTGGGAAGATGAAATTGTGATCATTTGACTTGCGTATACAAACCACTAATATCCGACTTTTACTCGACTTTAGATCTAATATTTAGCTTAGTTTGATCCAACTCCATTTTTAGTTTACTAATTACAGAGTACAAAAGAACATGTTTGGACTTTGTTAACTTATAAATTACTCGGTAGTCCTAATTTTTGAACCAAACTTGGCTAAATCTCAACTAAAAATTTCATACAAATTTTTGGCACCAATATTTGATTGTATGAACCTTAACATAACTTTAACACAAACAAAAAGAACATTGGAAAGTGAGAATGGAAATAGGGGAATAGAGGCTAGAAATGGGAATAAGAATTGATGGTTGAGAATTTGTTAAATGGTCCAAATCTCATGTTTGATAGTGTTTGGTAATTTGGAATGATAAACAATAAAAATACAAAAAATATTCTTGTTTATAAGGTTCTCTTTCACTAAGTAATGGTCATTTTCATCTAAATTTACTCCCATCATCCTAATACCTCAAGTTTTTATAATTCTTACAAATACAAAATTAAATATATAAGCATTTTATTGAGAATAGATGGGTAAATAATCCGATCCCTTTCCTTATACAATTATACTCCCTCCGTATCTTTGTTACAACATAAATCTCGTTTAATATAAATTGTTAAAAATGTACATCAGTAAATAGCCTTCAAGGTACCTCTCCAACTTGACAATGTTGTCAAGTTCCTCCATGGGAGGACATAATCCGAAAATATACCTAACGTTTTTTCCGCGTCGGGTGTCACCAGTCACCTGACATAGATAAAACATTAGGCTTATTGACACCCCGATGCATAATCGGGTTTTTCAAGTTCCTCCTTTTACGATTACGAATATACTGCACTACTACTTTTCTCAGTACCTTTCAATCAAAAAGCAGTTTTTTTTTTTTTTTGGCAATATTTAAGATTTTAGCAAAAAATAATGAAAATCAAATTTATTCACAAAGAGAATTCTGGCCTATAATTTCAATACCAAATTTTAATATTTAAGCCCCAATAAAATATCAATTATAATACTAAAGAAACAGCATTACTAAATTCAAATTATTATGCAATAATTTAGATTCATTGACTGTAATTTCAACAAAAAAACATTAAATAAAATTTGACAATATCTAAATTCAAATAATAAAACCTCCAGTTTATTCAGATGAATGATTATGATTCAAGAATCAAAAATTATAAAAAATAAAACCCTAAAACTAAACAAAAATCCCTCTAAATTACAGAGTAAAATAATCATAATAATCGACAAAAAAATTAACATCCAAATTAAAACATAAATCAAAAGAATTTATTATTAGTAATTATTATTTATTATTATTAATAGATCAGATCATTGTAGTTCTAGCATTGTACCCATACTGACTTCGTCGAACATTATCTTGACGCTTTTTATATATCCAACCAGCGAACCCCACAACACACGCTGCACCAATGACTCCAAAAGCGACGCCTGCTTTATGCCCACTGCTTCTTCCGTCGCTTTTTTTAGAAGCGTCGGTTTGCGCCCGAGATTCCGCTACTGCAATGTCGTCCACGTCACTGGCGTCTGGAGACGGCGATGGAGATGAAAACGGGGTTAAAGCGTCGGCTGGTGAAGACAATGAAGAAGGCGACGGAGATGGTGATGGAGATGATGAGGGTGAGTTGCTGTTATCGACGTTTGGTGATGGTGAAGGTGAAGAAGCGTCGGAATTACTTTTTTCCCCAGAAGAAGGTGATGGTGATGATGGTGAAGGTGAAGGTGATGGAGATGACGGAGACGGTGAAAAGGGGTCGGAAATATAATTACCAGAAGAAGGTGAAGGTGCAAAAGCAGGTGATAAAGCGTTAAAAACACCATTACCAGAAGGTGATAAAGCGTCGGAAACACTAACATCAGAAGGTGATAAAGCGTCGGAAAGTGGAGAAGGTGAAAAAGCAATTTGTGAAGGAGATGGGGAATCAACGGAGAAAGATAAGATTGGGTTTAAAGAGAGAAAGAGAATAGAGAACAGCAAAAGCGTCGATCGCCATTGATGAAGATTAATCGACATTATTGGTTTTTTTTGAAGTAGTATGAAATTATGAATGAATGAAAAGTAGATCTGGGGTTATAAAAGCGTCGATGAATTAAGAAGAAAGAAAAGGTGAAAGGTAAGAGAGAGTGAAAGGTTAACAAAAAGAGAAGTTTCTGGGGATTTAAACAAGGAAAGGAAAGGAAAGGAAAGAAGATGAACTGTAATCGACGCAACTTCAAAGTGTGAGAAGAGCGTGAAGGAGGAAGTCGGTTGTATTATTAAACAGATTTCTAGAGGCTGGATTTTGATGGGATTTGCGGCGATTTTTTCGGACTTTTTAATTTAAATTATTAAGTCAAGTGTTACTTGCTACTTAAGTGGGTTGTTTTATTTTATTTAAGAATGTTTAAATATTGGATCAAATGATATTTTGATGAAATTTGATTATAATTATATTGAATAGGATTGGATGAAAAAAAAATGGGATTAGATTAGATTGAAGTATGAGAAATTGTATTGAAGGGATTGAATAGGATAAGAGCATAAAATCGGATTGAGTAGATTGAAACTTATTGGTAAAAATGCTGATTGAAAAGTACACACCCTAAGCATATGGTAGAAAGGAGGAATTATAAATCATGGAATGACACAAATATACAATATCATTTAAAAAGCTTTTGTATAAATGATCATCAAGCTTATTTGTTAAGTGCATTCACAAAGAGTGGAAATCAATATCCAACAAATAAAGGGAGGCAAAGACCGAAAAGTGATGTTTCTTTCAACAAGTTGTTTAGTCTTACCATGCGATTTAAGACCTAAACGAAACCCGGTCTAGGCCAAAATTTGACTCAATATTCCACTCTAGACTAGAAGATGGTAATCCTTATCTAGCCTTCATAACTACAAAGTTGAGTTATGGAGATTGGTTTGCACCCGACATATTATTTGATGTTGGATAGCCTTAAATTTATTCAGAGAAAGATAATTTGGTGTATCGATTAATTACGGAGTATTAATTATCTTAAATACCTTAGGAAAAAGGGTAGTGTAACTAGTGTTTGATGTCCACCAGAATTTACCAAGCTACCCTTACTTGACCTTCTACACCTAATAACCAAGTAGAATTAATTTTAATTTGGCAATTAAGCTCAAAAAGGCGTAATGAAACTTGGGAAGCTTAATCAATTCAATTTTTTTTTTTTAAATTTTCCTCAATATTCATTTTTTACAACAAGATATTTACTTACGAGGGTTTCCCCATATCTCACTGTGACATGGAAATGGAGCATCTCATAGTGGCAATATTGCAAATACAGCAACAACTTGGGGGTTATATTTCTGATGTGTATAAATACAATGTCAACAAGTATGGGAGTAGTAGATAACAGATTTCATAATAATTTTTTTACAGTTTTTTTTATTGGGCCCACGTATTGTTGAAGTAAATTGAGTACAAATTTTTCTCCAAAATTCCAAAACCAAATCCTCTTTATCCTCATCCTCCATTAAACATCTTCATTTATTTTCCTTTTCCAATTCTTCTTTCTTCTTCACTGGTGAGTCCAAAATTCTCCTAAAAACGCCAAATTGTATTATCTCTTTGTTGTTCACTCCATTGCAGTTGTTAAAATTTCCCTAAATAAATGCAAAATCAACTCCGTCTTCACTTCTTTAGTTGTTAAATCAATGGAGATCCGACGGAGCTTCTTCGATCAACTAGTCAGACGTACAACCGAACAGATAAAAATGGTCGACGATTTTAATTACAGTACCAACTAATTACTGTGGGGGTTGAAATGGTTGAGAGTGACATGTTCTTCAATGGTGTTACATTGGAGAGTTGTCGTAAAATTGATTTTCATGGTTGTTTGTCATTTATTGGTATTATTTGTATTTTAACTGTGTATTTGCCTTTTATTTTGCCAGCTATGACATATTGTATAATACAATGACCAAATACTCATTTAATTTGAACGACATCCATTTCTTGGGCATTAAATCAAGAAAAGACCAAATAACCCTGTGAGATGTTTCCTTATCCATCTCACAATAGTTGTTAGTAATTCCCCTTTACTTAACACACAATTTACTTCCTTTTTTTTTTTTTTTTTTACAAAGTGCAATAGGCTAATATCATACTCAATTTATTTAATTAATTGATAAAAGTTTTAGAAGTATTTTTAAGTTATTTTTTCAAAGTAATCAAAACTAGAAAAGAATGGGAAAAACTAAATTTTTTAAAAAGCAAGCTAATAGATAATTTCTTTTAATGAAAGGGTTTAGTACCAAATGAGGTTACCCATGGTATGGCATATTGGCAATTTGGCAATTTGGCATTGGGCTATTATTGCTTGTCGTTTTCATATTGTGTTTGCTCAAAAGTTAAAAATGAAGTAAGTGTTTCCTAAACAACTAGCCATCGTGTTGACCGAATGTTACGCACATAAAGTCATTTTTAGGCAACATTCAAAAGTCAACAGGATATTTTTCTATTGAATACTTGTAATCATAGGAAAGTTAAACTAAAAAAATAAAATATAAAAAATACAAAACTAGAGTATACTTAACTTGTAATTGGACTAGCACAACAGACTACAGAATTTAACTTTTTTTACATGCATAAAAAAAAAAAATAATTGTAAATAAAACTAATCAAATATCAACAACCATAATCCAATTTATTTTCACTACAAACCCAATTGTGATGTTTCACTTAATCTTCCATTTCTCCTTTGAACTGCATAGTGACACTCATTTTTCCGCTAAAGGATTAGTTGAACCAAATTAAACAGCGATTTACAGAAGCAGAAAAATGATCGTAATGGTACAGCTTCATAACTTGGATCGAGATTTTTCAACAAGCTCTCGTCTAAGAATCTTTCCTGATGCCGACTTTGGGATGCTGCTTAAAAAGGTTACCTTCTTCACTCTTTTGTACGGTGCAACCTACAACAGTGTCAGCAGGAGATCGAAAATCATCAGATTTCAAGTTCCTCTACCTTTTAACAATGTTTTGACAGCCCCTCATAGGAATTTGTACAAAGATGGAGGGTATATAATGGTTACTATATTATTTACCTGATCTGCAACAAATTTCATGACGTCTTCTTCCTTCAACAAACTTTTAGGTTTCCGAACCACATATGCAACAGGAATTTCACCCGCTTCATCATCAGGAAAACTGATGATTGAGGAGAATACATTAGGTCATCAATGGGATAAAACAGGAGGTCCAATGACTATGTTAAAAAACAAAAAAAAGGTGATGGGAGGGGTAGGGTGCTTATTGACAGAAACTTACGGGATCACAGCTGCATCTAGTATTTCAGGATGTGAAGCAAGAACTGCTTCAAGTTCTGCTGGTGCAACCTAAAATTAATTAGCAGAGAAAATGTAATCGCTGTCAGCCTCATTCTGTGTAAATCACAAATGTACTGATAAATATACTGTATAAACCAGGCCTTCTCCGGACTAAATATCCTACACACAGACAAGCTTTGTAGAACTCGATCAATGACTTATTACTTTAGTCTTACATTTTTAATGCTGACTACTGTGTACTACATAAGTACATAAGGCAGCAGTTCACAGAATGTCATTCTCAATGATAGAGAAGTCTATATGTGAAACAAAGATTCAACAAGAGTTTAGAAATCACCCTGTTTGCTAAGTTAACATGTCCTCCTCAGAAGAATAGACGCCCATAAAATTTATGTGTGTTTTTCATGAAAGAGCAAGAAAGTACTCGAAGTGTTGAATAGCAGGCAACATTATTACCAAATGCGACGGAAAAACGGGTGTCCTATTGTCCTGAATCTAATAGTGTGCACCCTTCGGATACATTATACAAAGGTGAGCTAGCTTTTAAGACGTTGAATGAACTTTGTAGGAATTACGTCAACAAAGGATACTGCTAAAGTATTTATCACTCTATTAGGCCAGGCAAAAGATCTAAGACCAAGTAAGAATTGAAAAGCAGCATCCAAACCTATTATAAACATTTGCAAACATATACCCTATGTACCAACAATAATTCCAGAAGTGATCATAGAATAAAACCTGAAAACCCTTGTACTTGATGAGCTCTTTAAGTCTGTCCACTACATAAAGTTGTCCTTCCTCATCAAAGTACCCAAGATCTCCGGTATGTAGCCAGCCCTTTTTATCAATAGTCGACTTGGTGGCTTCTAAATTATTAAAATAGCCTGTACATTGATGTTATATTGAATATTTAGTTGGTTGCATGCAACAAAAATAGTAAGAGTAAGAAAAAAATGTTGTTCTTCATCAAAATTAGGATGGAGAACAGCATTTGGGCACATATATATGGCTTCAAGGAAAATGGTTTTTTTTTTTCAAGGCTCTTATATCACATAGACAATTGTTTAATAAATCATCTTATATTCCAGATGTTCTAAGTATATACTTTCACTATGGCATCCAACAAAACCAACGATAAAAGATTAGTCCTTTTCACTCAGCCAGCATAATATCCTGATTATTGCATCATACTTTGTTACTACTGTCTACTATCCAATAAAACCATGAAAACAGTTAAACATTTTTGAGAATATTTCTTCTGTATTATCAACCAAATGCAATTGAACATTTTAAACTGCTAATCATCATTTAGAATATGCCGAGCTTTTATTGTTAACAGTGTTTTTTTACGAGGACTTATGAATCTATTATTGTAGCAGTATATATTCTTCCTAAATTATCTCTGAACTCTCTCTAATCCTCTGTTTCTAACTCTGATAACAGCACCACATAGTGTTGTATCACGAGGCAATGAAACTCGATGATCAATTCTGCACAGATCTATTCTTTCAATCATCAATATTCTTTGATTTGTTTAGTTTCTGATTCTTAGATATCTTTTTTTCTTCTTTCTAACCTCCAAATTCTCTTCAATTTTCTTCAACACATCTTCAATAAAGTTCTATAACATCAATATTCCTGGAATTCAGCCTGACTCTGCAGATAATTCTTCCCAAACCTACAATTCCGTAACCAACTACAATAATCCATATAGCCTTGTGGCACACTAAGTGTTCGTGTGGTTTATAACCTTACGGCACAAGGATCAGCTAAGGAAGTTCGCCCATTTAGCTGTGGGTTTGATTAAATCTTATGATCAAACTAGTAGCTTCATTTTCTTGGTATGGATCCTCTTCCAACACACAATAAAGCATATTATACGCTACAGAAAATTGAGAGGCAAATAGCTTTCAATCTTTGCTTCTAACCAATCTGAACTTAGTTCTTGCTGTCCTAAAAGAACTATCTTTTCAAATCTCCTCAAACTAGAAAATTTCAAGAATCTAAAAGAGCTAAGAATGATCATTTTGTAACGAAGAGCCATATTAAGGATCAATGTTTCAGAATCGTTGGTTATCCTGACTAGCACAAAGATAATCAAGAAGAAATTCTGGTCATTTTGTAATTCGTTCATCCAAAACCGAATTTTGCTAGTATTTAAGGCAGAATTTTGAGTATTAATTTGAAGCATAAACAAATTTCGACCCTAAGAGCTAGATTATAACTTATAAGCATGTTAATTCTAGAGACTAAAAATACTTCATAGAGATTTTAGATCATTGATGAGATATGATATTAAGTTTTCCTTAAACTTATACCTCAAACTTTCAGAGCAAGGGATGCTTATTGCTTAACAAACGAACATGATCACACAAAATAAATCAAAGAGTTCTTCTACAAATGGAAAGACAGTAAACATATGCAAGTACGCAACACAACGAATCCACACCTTTCATCATATTTGGACCACGGGCCCATATTTCACCCAGTTGGTTAGGAGGAAGAGGCTTCGAGGTAGTTACTTCGATAATCTGAGCTTCAACATTCGGCATCAACATTCCAGTTGAGCCAGAATGTTTACCACCGAGTCTTGGGTGTTCAACAGAGATGACTCCACACGATTCTGTCATACCATAACCCTGAAAGTACAACTCAATACTGTATCAGAACACAGTCACCCTATCATATATAAGTACAACCCTTTCTCGTAAAATGTCAGCATATATTAATATAAGACACACAACTACACAAGTACATTACAGAAGAATATTGCCAAATTCAATAATAAAAAGCTAAAATAGATATTACAGCATCAATATCAAAAACAATAATTGCAAATATGATCAATGAGGTTAGCAATTCTAAGAAGATATACCTGAAGAATCATAGTCTGAGGCACATTTTTAGCACACTCCTGCATCATCTCCTTCCCTAAAGGCGCAGCCCCCGAACCAATATGCTTCAAAGAGGAAATATCATACTTCTTAACAGCACTATGCTTAGCCAATGCAAGCATAATAGGAGGAACAACCCACAACCTAGTAACCTTAAACTTTTCAATAGCTTTCAACATCATCTCGAAATCGAACTTCCCCATACACACAACAGTATTACCAATCTGCAACTGTGCATACAATATAACAGACAGTCCAAACACATGAAACATAGGAAGCACACACAAGAACACCTCATTCGTTTCGCCTTCAAGTTCTTGGTCACTTCTAATCATCAATGAGCAAGAAATGAAGTTTCCATGAGTTAATATCACACCTTTACTAATACCAGTTGTACCTGATGAATACAGCAATGCAGCAGTATCACTCTGCTTTATCTTTACATCAGGAAATACAGCATTATACCCATTAACAAACTCATTAAAATAAACAATTTTCGACTTCGAAACCAAATTCTCATTACCCTTTTCACCTATGATCAAAGCAGGTAAATTAAGACCCTTAACTTTATCCCAAAGTTCAGGAACAGTAACAATCAACTTAGGCTTACAATCATCAACTTGTTTCATAATCTCAGAAACAGTATAAATTGGATTAACAGTAGTTGCAATTGCTCCAGTAGCAATAATACCCAGAAAAGTTATCGGGTATTCGACTGAATTCGGAGCAAGTATAAGTACCACATGACCCTTTTGGATACCCAAATGGGTTAACCCATTAGATAGCTTAGCAACCATGGATTTAAACTGAGAAAAATTCAAAGTTTCCCCTGAAATTGAGTCAATTAAAGCAGGGGTTTGAGAGTAAGATGAAACGTTTCTAAAAAGAAACGATACCATATTAAGATTTGGAGTTTTGGGTATTGTAATTTGTGGTCTAAGTGACCTGTATATTCCATCTTTACCATAACCTGAACGCTCCATTGATTGAATGATGATGATGATGATGATGATGTGAAGAAGATGAATGAAATTAAAAGATGAGAATTTTATAGGTTCTTTAGGAAAATAATTAGCTGTATATATTTAATTTTTTATATTGTAATATTGTTTTCGATAATTTTAATATAGTAGTTTAGATTTTTTGCTACGTGCGTCAGAATTTCAGGATTTAATGTGAATGTGATTGTGGTAAGTCGTTGCTTTCGCGGGTGTTAGCTGGGGAACATCGGGGGATGATAAACCTGAACCACAAACGTGTATACTCCGGAGATTGTGCACTCGGAGTGTATATCTCATCATATATATCTGTTTTTCGCAATATAAAATAACGAGTCATTGTTATAAAACAATAAGTTAATTTTACAGAACAAAACTTACAAATACAGTTTTTAAAAAAATTTAAATGATAATGTATATTGTATACAGTAAAGTAAAATTTTGAACTAAGATCTCAAAGACTGAATTTGAAGTATTTGGATGAAAAAGCATTTTCTAGCATATTAAGATTTTCATATTCATATAATAAATAAAACATGTAATTTATGTTGTATATATTATAATACATACAGTAGTTATCATAAAACATATAGTATTATACATAAAGTGTTCTATAATAGAACAATAAATGAAAGCAAAAATAATTACGATCTTATAGATAAAATAAGAGATAAAAATCATAGGACATGCAACTAAAGTGGAAAATAAAAAAGAAACAAATTGTAGTTATTAAATAAAGAACAAGTAGTATTGTCGTATAAAATAATAAATCAAATATATAGAACATGTACAATTATGTATCGTATATAGAACATCGGACCATAGGGTAATCATTAAAAAAACATTCCGTAATAGTTATAGAATGTGGAATATTATCTCATATATTATAAAATATTATTATAGATAAGAAAAACATGTAGTAATATATAACAAAATATCTTGTAATTATTATTGAACATCTTGTTATATATTATTGTACATGGAGTATTATACCATGCAAGTATTGAACAAATAATTGTTATTATAGAACAATAGTAATACCTTAGAAAATATGCATTGCAACATATTATCAAAAAATGAAATTTACAAAACATAAAAGTATTGAAACAAAATATTGTCTCTTATAAAATATGTAATAATTACACAATTTGAATCAAACTAATTTGAATCAAACTAACCTTTGTATACATTTTCATCCTCTAGATTTAACTACTCATAAAAAAAATTGAAGGCTTCAATTCATTTCTTGATCTTATATCATCATATCATGACAAAATTTCTAGAACATCGATAGTTAATTTGTACAAGTGACAAAAAATACAAAAATTTAAATAAGACGGTCTTATTTCGTAAGACCACTAGATAGTTAGACAAAAAAATATATTATTTAATTCAATAAACCCAATAGTTAAAGAAAATGTACAAATAGTTGATGGTATTACCGTTAGACAGTATTACAAGAGACTTGTTAGACAAAAAATTGTAGGTTAGAAAGAGAGAAAAAAAAAAGTTTGTTGGTTGCTACATAGAGAATGAAAGAGAAAGGGAAACTAAAGAGAAAGAAAGAGGGGGGATGAGAGAAAATTAAGTTTGAATGTTAATTAGTGAGAGAATGGAGATTGAAAAATGTAAATGTATGGTGAGATATGAATCTAATATACGGAGTAGTATCATTCATTTAAGATCAACATTTTTAAGATAAATGTTGTTTTATAAAACATTAGATGTAATGCAAACAACAATAAATATAATCTTGCTATCCACAAAACATGTTTTTTTTTTTTTTTTTTGTAAAACATTAGGTTTTTAAGCATAAATATACTAAAATCTGTAAAATACATTGAATGTTTTATAAAACACATCGAATATTTTATCCGTATTAAACCGAGTGTATATCTCGAGATATACATCCGGGTGTATAGTCGATTTTCAAAAAACGTGTGCCACCAAATTAAATTCGTCCACCTTATAAAAATAATCACTTTTTAATTTTATTCTGTATGTAAAAAGAAAAATCAAAAATAATTTCTCTCTTTTACTTTATTGATGAAGTGGACTAATAATATGTAATGCCTCACACATTGTGGTACACAAGTTAGGTAGGGCTGAGCAAAAATATTTGAAAATCTGAAAATCCGAAAATCCAATCTGTATTTGATCCGATTTTTAGGATATCCGATCCGAAAAGGCGGATATCAAATACCTATTCAAATATCACTTTTGGCATTTTTGGATATCCGAATTTCCGAAATTTCTTATATTGAACCGGATGTCCGAAACTTTTTGATATCGGATATCAACTTTTATGTACTGAATCTACCAAAAATTATAGGTCATTCCTATGAAGTTTTGATTTTTGGGTATAATAAATTAGTAAACTCAAGAATCTTATAAAGTACTTCTACAAAAATTATGTTATTCTGTGCGATTGCGATTGCTGCTAGACAAGATATAACATATTCATTTCTTTTATTTGGCACTTATATTGCCTTGCCGTATTCTTGTGTTGCAAATATATATGTTTTATTTTATGAAAGCAAAATTAGAAATAGGATATCCGGAGTATCTAATTCGAAAAGTACTGGATATCAAATACAAATATCCGAAAATTTTGGATACGGATACAAATATTGATTTTCCGAAATTTTTGATTGGATATCCGTTCGATGCTCAAGCCTAAAGTTAGGGACACCAGATTTTTTATCAATCAAATTGAGGAATAAATTAGGGTCAAAAAAGTCATTAACATTTTTTTTTGGCAAAAAGTAACAATATCCATTCACCCACCTGTCCACCTACGAACTCAGCCCGTTTGTCCCCTTTAAATTAAACTTGTTTTGGTTCTCGGGCGTAGCCCCGAAATTTTTTTTTTTTGGAAATATTTCCCCTAACATTTGATAAAATTTCATTTCAATAATTCTTTAATTTGTTTTACCTTGCTTTTTTGTCAAAATTTAAAATATTGTAATTATATTAGTTAAATTTAATTTTGTCAAAAACTAAAATGGTAAATGAACAAATAAGAGTATTACAGTAAGATATTTATTGAGATATCCACAAAATATTTTGCAATTTTACGATAAAAAGTTTAAAAGAATTATATAGTATATATTGGTGATAGTTGGCTTCAAATATATAATGATTTATATACTTCATAATTTTTTAGCTATGCCTATATCATTATCAGAAAATATAATGTATGTTTACTTTTTTTGTTGATAAAGATATTGAATATATGGTTTACTCGTGAACTTATGATTGAATAAAAAAAATTAATTGATCGAAAAAAGTCCGATCATAATATTAAATAGATAAAATGAAAACGAAATAATCATAATAATTATATATATTCACTATAATCACATAAATAATAGTCACGACAGCATGTATCTCCACCATTTGTTATGATAGGCTAACTGTTGGTATCGATCAAACCTCTTACCAGGCACCATCTCATGCATCTCCACCATTTTGATATTATAGAGATAAAATGAACATGAAATGGTCTTTTTAATTAATTAGATTTTAATGAGTTATTTCTTTTAGGCTATGTATAATATCATAGGTTGTTGTGGAAGAATGGACAATAATAACATATAGCCTAGTTGGTAAGCCTTGAGTCTCATATGTCAAAGGTCATGAGTTGAATTCTTATTAAACACATTTTTACCATTTAAAATTCAATTTGGAAAAAACAATGCAAATTTCATTTTCGATTAGTAAACACATGATTTTCGCTTTTTTCTCAACTATTTTTTTTTTGTTTGTAAACCCAACTAAATCCTTTTTTTTCCTCGGTAAACCCAGCATAATAGCAAATATCTATTTTATCGTTTTCCTAATTATTTTTGTCATGGCAAATTATTCATTTTACAGTAATATACTATAGAGTATTTATCTAGTCGGAATTACAGATTGATATACCGCCTACACAAAAAGAGTAGCCGTAAAAATTGAAAAAAATATTCGACTTGTAGAAAAAAAAAAAAAAAAATATATATATATATATATATGTCTTAAAATAGTATCCACCATACAATACCTTGTAAACTAGAATACTAAAATATACTTCATTTACATAAAGAAGTATCGGTAAGAATTAAAAGAATGTTTGCAAAAATAGTCATGTGACAATCTTTTAGGCTTAGGATTTCTGAATTTATATTTTTCGGTAACAACCACAAAACCGCAAATCTAGTAATCAAGTTTTAAAGCCATCTTAAACAAATCTAAAAATCACGAGAAAATTTCATAGCTTTATACATACTGTAACAAGTTCAAAAATAAATATTGCAAGCATTAGACGAACCACTAAACTCAAATAATTACAACACGAAAATTCAGTTTTTTGTACAATTCCTTAAAAATTTAATAATGGGAAATATGATCATTTGCTCGACTCTAAATTTCGACACATGATAATAGGACCATAACCTAACACTGTCATGCTATTAGTATTTTGGTAGCATGCACATACCTTGCTCATAAAAATCCTTAACTCCTTAAAACGTTCCTTCTACGAAATCTCATCCTTTGCTAAGAAAAATACAAAACCAACATAAAAAATTCGTTCAACACTTATAAAATGTTATATAACTAATTAAAAACCTTTAAAAATACCTTTCTGCCTTAGTTGATCATAAAAATTATTACTTTAAATGAATCTACAAAAACCGCTCATAAGCCGCTAAACCGATTAAATTAATAAAAATTATTAAATTAATTTATAAAGATTATTTTTACACTTTTATAAACTCTATACTTACAGTAGAACATTATAAAATCATAATCGTGGATTTTAAGAATTTATTATACACAAAACATTTTATTTTTGGTTGGGAGCATTTGTTTTTTTCATCTCGAGGTTGTTGCTATTATCTCGAATGTTAAAGGAGGTTGAATTAATTTTCTTAGTAGAACTTTGATAAGTGCTCAATTGTAGGAGCATGTTTGAGAGATTTACCTATATAAGCTAGAAGTTAGGCCGCTTCAGCAAGTACTAGGCTTTGCTTGGAACGCTCATGAATGGATATGGATACCATAGCTTCAAAGGCGTAGAAGGTTTAAGAACCTTGTTGTGCAAATGTGTATTGTATCTTCAATAGTTCGTAGTGATTATATGATTCAAAGCTTGATTTATTATTACAATTAGAAGTGTTGTAAAGTATACATATACTAAGTTGATATTCAATCTTTAAGACGTTTCCATTATGCACGAGCATGTTTGTCTATGTTCATTAGCAAGTTAAAGCCTTTCAACATTTATACATAAATGAGAGGAGGATTGTTGGAACATTTATGATATATGAGGCTTTGAACATATGAAAGTTTGATGAGAAAAGCAATACTACGTTTTACAACATTACTTCATTTGGGTTGTTTTTCTTCCAAATTAAGTAGTGTGTATGTTTTTCATTTTTTCATGAATATGAAAACGAAACCTTTCATAAGTTACCAATGACATTAACCTAGTTATTCATATGTTGGAAAAGTTATTTGGTAATGCTACTATATATAAACTTGCTTTCTCATTCTCTGTTTTTTGCAAAAATAGAGTATGAGTGTTTACATAAACATATTCACATGTTTCTTTCTAAAATTGCTTTGAATTGAAGATCATCAAATAGATTTCTTCTTCATATCTCATTATATATCTCGTGTAAATCCATTGATCCTTAAAGGGGTGAAAATAAACTAATAGGAAAATGTAGGTTCCGTGCCTTGGAGTGGTATCTCTGGTCTTCGGTCTTGTTCATTTCCTATTTCTAACACTCCGTACCATTGTTCCCTATCCTCCAATACTCTAGCTGTCTAGCATAACTAGAAGAGAAATCGCTATACCCTTTTTCTAAATTGCTATTCCAGTATTTCACTTGGTACTTAAAAATGACAAATCATATATCTCCCACTTGAATAACGAGTTTAACAATTTCTGTATAGATTGTTGTCAACTGATTTTTTTTTTTTTTAATTGGTGCTAGAGAGCCACAAGGGCAGAAAAGAGAATCGACCCCACTGCACGATCTCCTAGAATCTGGCGATGAACCTTAACTGCTATCTATCGCTCTCACTTGTCTGATTTAGTTTGTTGCTTTATCACGTTTAACTAAGGTTTCGTATTGTATGTGCGCCTTGTTTAAGTATGCAATTTGCATGAATTCCATGTGGTGTACGCTGCGTAAATGGATCAGGGCCTAGACAACCGTTTTGAAAGTTGCAGCACAACTGCACAAGTCATGGTCAGATCAATGAATCAACCTAGCTAGCCAACCACCAGCGTGCACGTTGCCAAGCACGGGCTACTGTCAACATCGATGTCGAACTCAAACGACTTACGTGGTCACCTTAGACACTCACTTTCACTCAAATGTCTACCCGAACCCGTCCAAGTCTCAAGCTCTCAACCACTAGAATACTAGATTGCATGAAATGCGTGGTAGTTATTGACTTATTGGAATTCACAACTCAAAAACTAACAATATTAAGTCATTCAGTAACAAGAAATTTATAGAGGTACTTGTGTTATGAAATCCTAACATAGGAAGAAAAGCAGCACTTGCATACTGATTTCTATAAGCTTTTATTAAATGATGTATTTATAGAGAATTGTCCACTTAGTTAACGAGGTGCACTTTATACTCCAAAGTCTCTTATATTATACTATTTGTCACGTCTATAGAGAAGGGAACCGCTCGAAGGGAACCGAGCGGCAGATTGTGTTACAAGCGCAGGACATTTACCAGTAAATTCTATGATTATTGATTGTACACCTCTATTTTAATTGTATATTATAATTAAGGAGGACAAATTAGGTACCAGGTTAGAAGGGATATCTAATTTTCAATTTTTTTAAAAAAGTATCTAATAAATTGTTTTTTTATTTAAATACCTAATACTTACATTTTTCTTAAATTTAAATACCTATTAATTTTGTGTTTTGAAATTCCGTTAAACTAATAAAGTCCATTTGTAGGGCCACATTTGATTTTTTTTTTTCCTTCCTCAATCAAACTTTATTTTTCCCGATTAAAGCTTCCATTATTCCCATCTTTTACTTTATCCCGCCATTAAAGCTCCCTTTTTGTTTCCTCTCTTTCTCTTTCTTACTCCATTAAACCTCTTGAAATACAATACTATTTAAGACTTTTCACAATTCGAAGTGCAACTACATATAAAGGAAGCTTTTCTGAAGATGTATATTCAAAAGAAAACCAGAAGAATGCTAAATTATATATAGTGACAACTTTAATGAACATATGCAGATTCGTAATTTTGCTTGTAATCAGAAATTATGTAGCAAGCTTAAATGCTACACTTACAAACTGCAACTCAAGTCTATGTAACATTTAAATGGAAAACACCATTCATTACAACCGTGGACCGCAAGGATCGAAATGGTGTAAAGGTTTTCTACAGCTAATTTTCAACTACCTTCCTCCCAACTAATCTCTG
Organism: Suaeda aralocaspica; assembly: GCA_016808085.1. Taxonomy (NCBI): domain Eukaryota; kingdom Viridiplantae; phylum Streptophyta; class Magnoliopsida; order Caryophyllales; family Amaranthaceae; genus Suaeda; species Suaeda aralocaspica. The sequence continues at coordinate 596,108 of PYUH01000433.1, read as the reverse complement.
TGATGCTACAGTGTTTTTTTCAACTACCTTCCTCCCAACTAATTTTCAATATAACATCCCGCGCTTAACTTATAGCTTTTCCGATATAAATATAATTCTTACAACTCATCCTTTAAATCTTTGGTATCACTACTCTTTGAAGAATCTACAGGGTCAGCACCCTCTGCCTTTGGAGTTGATGCTGGTTTAGAGAGCTTAAACGGTATTGCTGCATTTTTCTTCAAGAACTTATAGAACGCCACGACAGTACGATCTGTGTCAACAGTAATCTGCAAACATCAAATAATTTATGCAATCGTCAATCACACTGTTTTGTTGGGGAAAACACATCAGTATCACATTAACTGCGATAATTTCGTAGTATTAAAAATCCAGAAATTGTGAAATTTGAACACTGGAAAGACTTGTCTATGACTTACAGGATCAAAGCTTTTATTCCCAGCTGGAAAGAATAAGAGTGTTGGGAAACCATCAGCCTAGAAACAAAAACAAGAGTTACACATAACAGTAAAATATTTCAGTCATTCTAGAACAAAATAGATAAAATTTTATGCACCAACAAAAAAAGAGAGAAACTCGACAAATGTATCAGAACAAAGCTATAAAGTTAAAAAGATAAACAGACTTCTCTGCAGCTACCTTTGCTCTAGGGTGTTCATTTGTTGTTCCATCCATTTTGGCAATGACAATGGAGTCGATTCCTCGTAAATGTTTGGCTAGCTTATTGTATGTGGGCTCTAATGATTGACAGTGGCCACACCAAGGAGCATAGATCTGAGAGGAAAAAAGAAAAGCATTAGAGTAAGAACCTGATGTCTTCAGGAAAATTCAGAATGCGAGTAAACCAGGTGAAAATCTCTAGTGAGAGTAAGACCTCAAGCAGAACATCCTTTGACTCATCCAAGACTATTTCATCAAAGTTGTTACCAACTACTATCTTCACATCATCATCATTCTGTCCAACACAGAGCACACAAGTTAGATCAAGAGATTTGAATCAGCAAACCAAAAGCCTTTGAAATGAAAAGCAATAAAGATTATAATGACAACTCACAGTTTCAGGGATTGGATCAGATTTGTAGAAAGGCTTAAGAGTGTCTTCAACGAAACCTTTTCCAAAAGCCTACATGAAGGGAGGAAGCAGTAAGAACTTCAAAGATAAGTTCTACCAATATGTAATTTATAAAGAAATGTAGAAGATACAAACAACGATTATGGAGGGAAGTTTATTTCACAAATTAAATAAAAAAATGTGACCTTCAATTTCTCCAACTCTAATTCTCCTTCAAAAAAGAATTTCTTGCCATCTTCATTTCCTGTGTATGCAATAACCTGTACAGATGAACAAGCTCATTACTACCAATTGTGATCCCATATCTATAAAAACTAGTTGTGTAAGAGCAACAAAAACTTGCAAAATAAAAATAAATAATCAGTTATAAATTCCCTAATCCGTTGAATGCAGCACTGTACCTGTGGACCATCTCCTGTGATACCAAAATATTCTGCAACAGGCTTGCCGGTATCTTCATTGTCTAGTTGAACATAAACGAAGATAATCTGCAATACAGACCAATATGGACATAATCAGCCAAGCAAGAAATTCATGATTACTTCCTCTGTAGAAACAGAAGAATGCTCCTAAAGTGCAACGCCGACTATTTGAGTTCAACCCCTCTGTTGCCATGATTACTTTGAAGCTAGGTTGGATGACCTCATTCTCAAAAAGTTTTTGCATTTGTATAGGCCAAGTTCAAGCACAGCTCTTGTAAAACCACAAGTCCACAACTACTATGAACTAAGAAGAAAAAAAAAGCTAATCTATTGCAACTTATAGTGAAACAATATATTTTATATTTATATATTCAGTGTCTTTGTCAACAATCATATGAATGAAAATCAAATATGAGCCTAGACATGAATAAATAACACCAACAGCAGAATCATCATAAACACCGAAGAAAAAGATAACATCACCCAAAAAAGAAATCTTATCCAGCATAGTATGCAAAGGGAAGGAAAGAAAATTGCTCTACGCCACCATTGAAATGTGCTAAAGTGAAAATGAATTTCAATTAAAAAGACAAGATAGAGCGATAGAGGTGAGTGGTGGCAACAAAGAAGAAACTAGAGAAACTATTCCACTTATAAGAGACCATCAGTACAAGGACAAATCATTCATCAAAGCTACAGCCAATAGTCTCTGAGTAAATCTGAAAAGGAGTCCAAGTTGGCACATTCCAATAGACACAATAAGCATATCATGCAAACATATCCAGATACTACGGAATTAAAGATCATATGAATCAGTTTACCTTCCCTTTGAATGGTTTGGAAGCTTCTTGGAATGTTGGAAGAACCTTCTCTGAATCATTTGAAGTGGCAAACAGAATGAGCTGAATAAATAGTATCTTGTTAGTAGTAGCCCAGGACTTCAGGTATGTCACATCTAACGGGGTAATAAAACATTAAAAGTACACAGAGAATTAGACATTCACCTGCTTCTTAATCTGACTATCAAAAATCAAAGAAGCACTTTCTCTTGTGAAGGTTGTCACCAATGGAAGCTTATTGGCAAAGACAAATTCAGAAATAGCAGCTTTTTCAAACTTTCCGTCTGCACATATGAACATCAAGCAGTAAACAGTCTAGCCCTGTCATGATCACTTTATCAATTGCAAATTTGGAACTAACATAAATATATTCAAAAAAACAGAACAATGATATAAGAAAAAACATGAATGTAAACGACCCAGTTCGTTACTCACCAAAATGATTGAAATTTTCAACATCCTTAAAAAACAGAATAATGATATAAGAAAAAAACATGAATGTAAACGAGACCCAGTTCGTTACTCACCAAAATGATTGAAATTTTCAACATCCTTTTTCAACAATACCAACGCAGGGCGTTTTGCTTTTGCATCAATCTGGAAAAGCTTTGCCACATTGGGTTCTACAGTTTGATAGAAGGTCACCTCATCTTCAAGCCTTGAAGCAGCAGCAAGCTGATCGCTTTCAGGTCCCTACATATAACAATATTGCATCAAACAAAAGTAATACAAAGGAAGGCAGCCAGAAGAAAGAAGAGAGAGAGAGAATATGCAGTGGGAAATTTAAGCAAGGTAAAGGCACAAGGTGAAATCAGATATCCTAGTCAAATATCAACAACCTTCAGCTAAAATCAGCAACATCATAAGTTCATTGTGCCAGATTGCAGAATTGCAGCCCCTGACCTTAGAAGAAAAGGTAGCCTACAATTTCTCTCTTCCACTCATTACAGAAACTTGTGCAAAAATTCTTTTATGCCAAGTACATAAACATACCCACCATAAGTCACAACACACAGCACAAGGCTCTACATACACAAGTCTCTCCAATCATGAGACTTCTGTGTCAGCTAGCCAGAAAATTGATATTACAATCCATCAATATCACATCCATTCATAACTGTAATTGGAACATTGCACTAAAGCATCTAACAATGTAGGTTCTAATTTCTAAACGATTATGGTTTCAGTTCAAGCACAAAATCTTTGCGAAAACCTAATATTGACAGCAAAAGCAACTTAGCTTTAGTCATAGTTATCCAAAAGTTATTATAGATGGGATATGGAATGAAAACTAACATTTAATAAAGTAAAACATTTTTCAGGAGGACAAGTGGGCATTACATCCAGGAGGAATAAAAGAGACAATATAAGAACTTAAGCAGCACCCCAATTGAGTCTAGAATACATAATTTTGCCCATAAAAAAAAATCTCCCTATTCTAATATCATATTATGTAAACACAACACTATATACTTTTAGGTCAATGCTTGAAGACTAACAAGACCATGCAGCCCAAAAATTCAGAAATAGACTACTAAAGGATCTGAAGCCCAAATGATTATTACTAACCCCAAAAGAAAGCATTGAAAGAGATTAAGAAACAAGATATGTTGGGGGCAAATAGTCAATAAGTCATAATTACATAAGTAGTAAACCTTGCAAAGTGTACAATAATGAATACAATGTTACACAGATAACATATAATGTAGGACCTCATTATCAGGGTCTCAACAGCATAGGCTCATCATATAATGGTTTGATTTCAGAGAGGAAATGAATACCGTCAAAGAGTTTAAATATCCCAAAACAACTTTCTCGTTGGCGGTCAGAATCGCTTCAGCTTCATCGGTTGTCGTAATGTTGTATACACTAGGCCCCGTCTTCTTCTTGATCCATGTCACTATAGCATCCCTATCAATATTAACAGTAATAATTAATTTCAAATCTTATTACTACAACAGTAATTTACAAATATGTACTTGCATAAGAGGCCACAGATTCACCAACAACCTTGCCTTAAGTTCACTCATCAAGCCATATAAACCAACAAAGTTCTATCACTAATTTGTACTTGACAAAAAACAAAGCATTTCTGGAACAATGTTATTGCCGCGTCAAACAAACCAATAAATTCTACCAATCAATCCTTGCACAAAAAATTTATACATGAACTCAAAAAAAAAACACCAACATTATACTCGAGAATAAGACTTTAAGGGCAAATAATTCAACTAATCAATCATTTTGTAAATTTACAAAATATCAAATATCCAAAATATGTAATCAAATTTCCGAATTTCAACATCAACCATTACACTCACACTCACACTGTTTTTCAAAAATTACAAGTCAATGATCAGTCAATCTAAGAAATCATTAATTAAACAAAAATGAGAGCTTTTCCATATCAACAATTGGCTCACAATTCACAAAGTAGCATTACAATACAAATCCAAAACCCCTATAAATCAATTGATCAGTTTCCAACCCCAACAAAAAAAAAAAAAAAAAAAAAAAAAA
>PYUH01000433.1:544600-590418 GCA_016808085.1 Suaeda aralocaspica | reverse complement strand
CCCCAAAAAAAAAAAAAAAAAAAAAAAAAACAATTAAACACTCAAAACCATTTTATCCAATATTAAACAAAATCCCAATTAAATTCAACTCATTTACAATAATTTTCACAAATTAAACAGATAAAAATGACAACTTTTCCAAATCAAATAGCAAGTTTCAGAAAATTCAACTAATCATCACTTATTTACTAAAACACTCAAAAACCAAATTTATCCATCCAAAAACACAAACATGAAACAAATTCAAATCTCCTATAAACAAAATCTCCCATTAAAATTCAAAAATCTCCAATTAAAATTCAAAAAGCTCCAATTAAAATTCAAAAAACTTCAATTAAAATTCAACAAAACTTACTTAGTCCTTTGACCATTATAAACCTTATGATCACCATCAACAAAGAACAAAACAGTAGGAAACCCTTGAACATCAAACTGATGTGCAAGCTCATTTTCTTCCGTCGCATCGACTTTCGCAAGCACCGCATCAACACCTTCCGATTTAAGCTGAGTCGCCGCAGCAGCGTACTCTGGCGCTAGCGACTGACAATGACCGCACCACGGCGCGTAAAACTCAACCAACACATACTTGTTTTCTTCAATGACGTCAGTGAAGTTTTTCTCTATTAAAACGACGACGTCTTTTTCGTCCACCTCAGGAATTGCGTACTCCTCGGAATCATCACCTTCGGTGTTGAACTGTGATTCGTCGAAATCGTCGAAGTCGGCGTCGTCGTCGTTGAGATCGTCGAATTCGGTGGAGTCTTCGCCGGTGATGGTAGCGCGTGAGGTGGTGGCGTCGTCGTCGTCATCGAGGAGGAAAGAGAGGTCTTCGCCGTCGTCATCGATGACGTCAGGTTTGGAGGTGGAGAGAGAGAGGAGGAGGAAGGTGGTGAGAAGGAGGAGAGAGAGTGTGAGGGTGAAACGTTTCGCCATTGATGGAGGGAGGGAGGTCACGTGATTTGAGCGTGGAGTTGAGTGAGATCTGATGAAAGTGTTTCGAAGTGAGTGAGTGAGTGAGTTTGGGGGTTTAAGAGGAGAAGAAGAGAGGGAATCTAGGAGTAAATGGTGGGTTTTGAGGGTGGAAAACTGGTTAATTAAAGTCAATGGGTTTGACCATTTGTAATTACCGGCCAAAGGCCTAATTTTTATCGACACTGATGATATCGGATGATATTTTTAGTCGTAAATCGTGCCGTGTTGTGTTATTTTCGTGTCGTGTTATTTTTGTGTCGTGTCACTTATTTAAACGGGTTGAACTACTCCAACCCTAACTCGATTTGTTTAATAAATGAGTCATGTCGTGCCAACCTATGTATTTAAATGGTTCAACACCCTTGACCCAAACCCGCTAATAACGGGCCGATTTCGTGTCAAGTTAGCGTGTCATATGATTTTTTACATACTAAAGTAAAAAATTATGTGGAATCGTGTCGTGTCGTGTCGACCTATTTACTTAAATGGGTTGAATCCCTTCAACCCTAATCCGACCTGTTTACTAAATGGGTCGTGTCTGTCAACCTGTGTAATTTAACGGGTTATATTCATTGACCCAAACCCTTTAATTAAGAGTCGTGCTCGTGTCGTGTCGGCGGGTCGTGCCACAAATTTACAAGTCTAGTTTTGTGTCATTGTAAAATTTTCATGATTGAGAAAATTTCAAATTTAAAAAAAGAAATAATTACAAAAAAATAGAAGGTTGAGAGTGTTACTGCATTTGTTTAATTAAGTTTGTTACGATTGGAAGTTTGGATAAATAGAAAGAAAATTTTTAACATGAAAAAATTTTATGATATTTGATTGCCACGTGACTAAGGAAGTCATTGAGCTCATTAGCGCAACTCTAAATCCCTAGTTCGAATTTGAAGTGAAGCGGTTGAAATCCTAACAAGTTATTGCAAGTGTCACCGTACCTGTGTAAGGGGCCATAACACCAGTGGCTATTACAAGCTCAAGGATGTAGTCTAAGACATGATTGAATATGGAAAACCCAAAATCCTTATGCCAACTATGTTCAACAATCTGACTCAACCCCTCTCAATCCACTCGATCACGTAAGACGAACATTGTGATGAGTAAAGTGATGATCCCTCACTCTTCTTCAAATTAACCGGTTGGCTCACTTACTCCAAGCTCATGTGAATAAGACTGGTCCTTGATTCCTCAAGCCCAGTGAAAGGATCGTCTGACGATGGACGATCCCTTTGTATGACTTTTGGATCGAAAGAGATAGTGCAAATTGAAGGTGTGAAAATTGTATAGGATGAATCCTTCATTCGTTAAAAGAAACAAGTTCTTCCAACTTTGGAAGTGGCATCTCGATGAAGTTGAGAATGATGAAGAGCTCATCTTCATCAACCAATTTTCTATGGATTTCATGTATGACTAGGATAAAGGAAATACTCGATGATAATAGCTTAGGCATCCCCCTTATTTCAACAAAAGTATTACCAAAATAATATGGTCATATGGGAGTCTAATTAATCTCAACGCCTATAGTATTTATATTTCCTTGAATTTGTACCTAAGATACTTCACTACCCTTAACTCTTTTCGAGTCCCTCGTGAATTCTCCTACAACGAATAGGGGAATTGAAAAAGGATGAAAATTGATTGGCAAATAGCAAACTGCAAGGAGGTCTCCTAATGAATAAAGTAGTACGTGATAATAACACTCATGAGCCAACTAACAATGTTAATTAGGGATTGTAGTCAACCTTGGACCCGCCCCAGATTTATGGATCCAGATATGCTTTTACAGATATAGGTATTGTAATTTTGGGTCCAATGAATACGGGTCATATATGAGTCTTTCCTGGAAAAAAAAGTATGGGTAAAAATACCCTAACATATGGCCCAATAATAAAGTGACACATGGCGTAAGAAATCATCAGGAGACAAATGTAACAATTAAAGTGAGACCAATGGAGCTCATGTAATATTTGATTGTCTAGATTAATCACAAGTGTCACATATCTAAACACATACAAAAGACAATCCTAGTTACTAGGTCCTACAAATAGATGATTTGTATGTTCTATAGGATCATCTAGACTTACTTACAATTTGATGTAAAGGAAGAACTCTCTCTATAAGAGTTATAATTTCTTTAAGGCTTTTTTTCACGGGGTACCCCTAAACTTTTTTCGATTTCATGAGGTACCTTCATGGTATCAGAAGGGGTACCCCTAAACTTTTGCTAAAATTCACCGAATACTCCTAACCTAACAGCGTTAAAGTGACGTTAACTCTTACTCCATATTTCCTTCATATTATTTTCTTCCTTCTTTCACTTCTCTTCTCTTTAACATCATCAACAGTAAGATCCTTCAATACTATTGCACTTTATTTTTCAAATACATCAAACCATTTACATTAACACCAAAATTACCCTCATAATTATTATTTCCAACATATGCATGACTAAATTTCTCTTCACAAGAATGAAAAATCTCTATCTTAGGCTTCCTCTTGCGAATTCTTTTAAATTGTTTCTAGGCAACCTAAAAGAATAGTTGGTGGATTTGGGTTTGTTAGATTAAACAACCTCACCTCTCACCTCTTACATCACCACCTATAATAACCCATCAACACCAAACCCCATTTATCTAATTCGGAACCATCCAAACCACCACCACACCAAACTAGCACCACCCAAATTCACCTACCACGAATAGTAGCCTAAACCACTATCCCAAAAAATCGCACCAAAACACTCAAGTTCGACACTAAAACACTCAAATTCGACACCAAAGCTGCCAATAAATCATCACCTAAACCAATTTTACCAACTACTTCACTGCTCAAAAACTCCGACGGACATTTTGAATGCGAAGGAATACGGTTTCACTTCTCTGTCTGTTTGCAATGTTAAGGAGTTGGTTGCACTTTCGTCAATTCCTTTGATTGAGACTCCTATTGAAAACTAAAATGCTAATAGTTGGGGTTTTACTTGTTTTTCTTTTGCATGATTTTGTTGTTTTAATTTAAGAGAACTGAAATTGACACATAATGCGAAGATAATTTGTTGTTTTGGCTGATGTGGTGGTGATTTTGGCTAGTTTCAAGTTGTGAGGGTGGTCGTTTTGGTAGTGGTGGCGACTGCGTGGTGGCAGTGGTAGTTATGGGGTAAAATGTTTGATAATAATTTAGCCAATCTAATAATTAACTTTAGTTAGTATTATTAATTTGATTTAATTTGTGAATATGAGAGTAATTAACCGAAAACTTAACACCATTAGCCTTTAAGGGTAGTAGGTGTATATATATATATATCAATTTTTTGATACTTTGGTTAATTATTATATGAGATTCTTAGCCTTACTTTCTTTTCTTTTCTCTTCACTACTTTACAGCAACTCCTTGCCCCCCCCCCCCCTCTCCCTTCTCATACTTTACCTCCTTCACATTTCCAAAACCTAAATTCGTAGTAGATCTTCTTCATAGCATGTTGCACCATATTTCACACCATCGTCCTCCTCTATTGTGCATTGTTGTTTATCGTCCTTAGCTACTTCACATTCTTGATTGTCAGCCTATGTCACTACTGTCAACCAAATTCAGTAGCAATTAGTTAATATGCATAAATATTTTGTTGTAAGAAAGTCAATGTCATTTGATTGTGCCAATATTTGTGGCGACTACTGATTATTAGGTAGGTAAGAGTAACATCATTTTGGAACTTTTAATTAGGTTACTGTTGATTATTAATTAGGTGAAATACTACATAAACAAGTAGGATCTTTTTCGGATTGAGTTAGTAAGACCCAGAAAATATGCATATGGATCCTACTTATCTATGCCCGATGGATATGGGGCAGATCTAAATTCAATCTAGAAAACAGATTTGAATCTTGATCCACAAGGGTCATGTCTTACTAAAGATTTAGGGAATGAAATGGGTTGCATTCATAAACAAATCAATGCAACACATAAATGCAAGAAAATAAACTTTCGCCACAGCCAACTTTCTAGCTCATTTATCTACTAACCTTAAATTCAATATAAATCAACGTAACTCATTAAAAACTCCCCAAAAAACTATCATGAATTCTTTCCTATAAACTCTGGAAGAAGATTACTTGATCACTAATCATGGAGGAATAAATGATAAACATAAAAATAAAGCTTAATTAAGAATTAAACATGGTTTTGGTTTTATTTAAGCACAATAAGAAAACATGTATTAGAGCTATTGAAATATTACTAAGAAGAAGTATAATGGGAAGTGGTTACGGAAAATCAAATTTTCTAGCTAAAATAGAGATTCAACAATGAAGCTCTCTCAAGATACAAAATTAAAACCTACTTAATTTTTAAATATGAATCTTAACCTAATTTCTTAATTATTGAGTATTATCCATCAAACCAGTGTACTTCATCAAGTACTGTGTGAAATCTACTCCATTGAGAAAGGGAACTACACTCGTTTGCTGGAATGCCCGTGGAGTAGGACGAGAAAGCTTCATTGCAAACTTTCAATTGATGGTAATGAAGTACAAAGCACAAGTGTTTGTGGTTATAGAGTCAAGAATTTCTTCAAGTGGATTAGAGTGTGTGGCCAAAATGTTAGGTTCCTGCTGGGGGTGCTTGTGTTTTGGTGGTTTCGACATAAAGGGTTGTGTTGCTACCTTTTACAACAAAGATGAGGTCAATGCAATGAACTCGAACAACCCGTTCGAAGCGGAACCATGGGTGGCATCAATGATGTTAACGCTTTTGCCTTCTTACTCCCGCGCCAGATTTGTTAATGTCCCCCACTAATCTATTACGAAGGTTGTACTTCATTTGCGTGCTCTTCTCCATTGCTATTATCTTGCCGGATATCTTGTCTCTTTGACGAAGATTGTATCTGATTTGTGGCTTCTTCATTGTTGGTAAATGGACGAATAGGGATGGGATGAGGGAATGAGATAGGGATGATGGGAAGGGATGGGGAAATTGAGATGGGATGAAGGAATGAGATAGGGATAATGGGATGGGATGGGGAAATTCGATGAAATGAGGGATTTTGACAGGGATGATGAGATGAAATTCGATGAGATGAGGGATTTTGATCAGGGGTGTGCACAAAAACCTGACCCGAAATACCCGGCCCGTTACCAGCTCCTTAAAATCGGGTATTTTTTTGAGCAAAAAATAGGTTTTGCGAACCGGGTACCCGGTTTGCGGGTACCCAATATATTTCGGGTCGGGGTAAGGGCACTGAATTTTGGTACATCGGGTACCCGGTACCCGCTTCATTTTTTTTTTTACTTTTTATGTTTTTCATTTTTTTTCCTTTTTAGTTTCGAATTGGGTTTTTTTTATTTTGCCACAACTCCAAAATCTACTATATTTCTTTCTCATTGTTATACTCTAACTAGCCACTACCTCTTTCCTTTTTTTTTTTTTTTTTTNTTCATCTTTCTCTTCCCGTTTTTCAAGGATAAGATTGCTTGGGGACAAGCAATGGTCTAGCTTGGAGGAGTTTGATGTAGTGTTTATTTGTTTACTTTTTCCGTAGTTTTCTTAATTAGTTTAGCTAGTTTTCTCTCCCTTCTTTCTCAGTTTTTCCATGTTTATATAGTTTTTTTTTCTCTTTTACCTTTCCCACATATTTTAGCTTATTATTCCTTGTATTACTCTATTTTGTGTTTTATCTCATTTTTGTAGGATTTCCCGGTTTATTGGGAAATCGAGAAATTACATGAAATGAGAGGAGTAGTATGCTTTGCGAAGATTTTGGTCAGATCGATCGAAGTTTAAAGCCTTTGTCAAGATCCTTTCGGCTTTTGCTCAAGGTTATAACGATACCAAAAGTTTTACTAGCGATATCGCTAGCTTAGTCCAGCGACGTGGGAAGACTGAGAGGTGCTTGGCAATTCACTTTCACAAATAAAGCCACTACCTTAAACAAGGAAAGAAAGGAAAATAGGGGGTAGCGCCCGCAACCCTAGCCTAGCGCCCGCTACCTTCTTGTAGCGGCCGCTACCCCCTACTCTTGCGAAATTCAGTTTTCTCTTCTTCAACTTACCCATTTGCTTTGGGTTTAAACTCTACTATTTATACCTGTTTTTTTTTTTTTTTTTTTTTTTTTTTTTTTTTTTTTTTTATAATGTTTTCTTTGTTTGTGATTCTTTTCGGTGTTGGTTTGTTTTTTATGATTTGTTTATGAGTTATTTTTTGCTTTTCATTTATTTATTTATTTATTTATTTATTTATTTATTTATTTTTGTTCAGCTACATCCATTACATTGGTTTAGAGGTTAATGCAATTATGTTAGTCACAATATTAATTTTTTCGTTTAATTATAAAATATACAATTATGCTTTATTTATATCTTAAGTGAAAAAAAAGATGATGTTGCGGGTACCTGCTTACCCGACCCGATCATTTCGGGTACTCGATATGCGGGTACCCGAAATTTCCGGGCAATGCTTGGGTAATAAAATACACTACCCGGAAGGTCGGGTACCCGCACTTTCGGGTACCCGCTAATGCACACCCCTGTTTTTGATAGGGATGATGAGTTTATTAGGTTTTAAGCAATTTAGAACTCAAAGTAATTTATCTAAATATGGACCCACCAACTACTACCCTGTTACAACCTTTAGTTGGAAAATGGCGGCTTACGGGACTGTTACTTCAAAAAAGACGAAAATACCCTTTTAGATACAACTCAAATTTCTAAAAGTTTAGAAACTGGGATTTTTCCTGAACGATACATTACATTTACTGATCTACTATTGCAAATAACATAAAATAAAATTTCTCGACCAATATTGCAAGTAATAAGGAGCGGACGGAAATATAAACAAGATACTTGTTGAAAAACACAAGCTCCCTTAGTTAAACACCAACAACTGCGGTCAGCTGTAATCTGAGAAACAACAAAAACACAAAATGATCAGCGTTCTTGTTCAGGTATCAATTTCTTTCCCTTTCTATCTCAAACCACCCAAATTTTCTGCAAAATTTCATCAATCATCAATATAAATCAATGTTTTTGATCTTCTTTCAATTTAATTTTGTTGCTTTTTTTTGTAGGAGCGATTACTTGGTGCTGCGCTCGGAAGTGCGGTTACAGCAATTGTCGTTTTCGAAAACCGAAGAAATATTTACAGAACAATAGCTGAGAATGATGCTAAATTTGACCTTCAACCTCAGGTTAATCTCAAAATGCTGTGCTTTGTTACTTTTGTTGTTTTGATTGTTTGATTTGATTTAAATTTTTGGAACCCTAGAATTCGTCGTCTTGATTTTAGAGATGTTTTTCGATTTTAATTTATCATTTTACTTTTCATGTTGTTGCGAAATGTTGATTTTCTGATTCAATTTTCTACAGTTTTTGTTATTGTAATGGTTTGGTGCCATTTTGACTCATTTTAGTGTTTTTTGCTGTTATCATTCATTGATATGTTAATCGATTGCCGATTTTTGCTCAAACTCTGCTAAGAAAAAAAATAATGCATGTGTGTATTGTAGATTACTTTATACAAGTAATATAAAGATGTAATTGGAGTTTTTTTTGAGATAAAACTGTTGCCTCAATTTTTAGAGAATTGCACATGTTGAAACTGGTTGATGATGTGGTTGGTTTAGTCTTATGAAGTGTAGGAATCCATATGCTCATGGATGGAATATAATCGAAAGAAAGCCACAATTGCTTTGAATCATAATACAAGTATACCGCCACAGAGTATTTGGTTAGTTTTAGCATTTTGAAATGGATAAAGGCCTTCTAGAGAATCCTTATTATGTTGGAAGGAAAAGTTTAGGTCATTAGTCTTTCATTGTTTGGTTGTCAGAGATATGTTTGTCGATAGCTAATAGATGGCAGGAAATTGTGACCATTCATTGGATATGAAAGGGTATGATGGAGGACGTGAAAATCAAGTTTTCTTCATTTGTTAATAAGATCTATAATTTTGGTGCTTGATGTACATGTTAGGGCTTGCTTCACTATGGTGACAAAAAGATGGAGGTGGGAGGGGGGTCTTTCGCATTAGTGTCTTTTCCACTCTTCAAAGTTTCATTAAGATGAAAACGAATGGTTTATTTTTCCAATTTATGTGAATAGACACCCATTTTGCTATATTTTTTAATTTGCACAAATAACTACTCTTCTCTTATTTCCTTCTTCATCACTCTGGCATGTAATTTCTTTCAATTTTTCTTTTGTTACTTAACACTTTAATCAAGTATTTCATAGATGTGGATTTTGTGAAAAACTAAAAATTGTGCTTGAAAAGATGAGTATTTTAGGGAACTATCGTTTGGATTTCATACTTATTTAGGATTGAAATAATTGTTGGGAAGTATTCAAACAAAATACGAAAGGGATTGTAGTGGTGGAAGAGGGAAATATGAAGAGATACTAATAATGTGCTAGAAATATGGCAAAATGAGAGTCTATTTTTAGATCTTGAAAAAGTAAACAATTGGTATTTTGTTTGCTCTTTTTTTGAATATTCTCCCACGTAAGGTGAAGTATAATACCTTTGGTAACTTTATACAAGCTTGACAATATGCTGCTAATATTTCATATCTAAGGTTTTGAGAAACCAATGGATTTGTGCTTCAATTCTTATGAAGTTTAATCGAGTTGAATTTCATCTTTGATGGACACGCAATAAGATTATCATAAGGTAGTTGTTAAGTGTGATATAGGGGTTTTTGTCATGTCATAATTAATAGTCATAATGTGGGGCAGATGACCTAATTGGCAAATCGTGGGGAAAACCTCTTACTTTGTTTTAAAATGTGAGTACGGTACAGAGTGTGCTTTTTCTTTTAAGGCTTCCCTGGACATGATGAACGCAATTGATTGGAATTCTAATTGAAGAGGCCCATTTTATTGCTCACTTTGTTACAGATGACCTAATTGGCAAATCGTGGGGAAAACCTCTTACTTTGTTTTAAAATGTGAGTACGGTACAGAGTGTGCTTTTTCTTTTAAGGCTTCCCTGGACATGATGAACGCAATTGATTGGAATTCTAATTGAAGAGGCCCATTTTATTGCTCACTTTGTTACAGATGACCTAATTGGCAAATCGTGGGGAAAACCTCTTACTTTGTTTTAAAATGTGAGTACGGTACAGAGTGTGCTTTTTCTTTTAAGGCTTCCCTGGACATGATGAACGCAATTGATTGGAATTCTAATTGAAGAGGCCCATTTTATTGCTCACTTTGTTACAGATGACCTAATTGGCAAATCGTGGGGAAAACCTCTTACTTTGTTTTAAAATGTGAGTACGGTACAGAGTGTGCTTTTTCTTTTAAGGCTTCCCTGGACATGATGAACGCAATTGATTGGAATTCTAATTGAAGAGGCCCATTTTATTGCTCACTTTGTTACAGATGACCTAATTGGCAAATCGTGGGGAAAACCTCTTACTTTGTTTTAAAATGTGAGTACGGTACAGAGTGTGCTTTTTCTTTTAAGGCTTCCCTGGACATGATGAACGCAATTGATTGGAATTCTAATTGAAGAGGCCCATTTTATTGCTCACTTTGTTACAGATGACCTAATTGGCAAATCGTGGGGAAAACCTCTTACTTTGTTTTAAAATGTGAGTACGGTACAGAGTGTGCTTTTTCTTTTAAGGCTTCCCTGGACATGATGAACGCAATTGATTGGAATTCTAATTGAAGAGGCCCATTTTATTGCTCACTTTGTTACAGATGACCTAATTGGCAAATCGTGGGGAAAACCTCTTACTTTGTTTTAAAATGTGAGTACGGTACAGAGTGTGCTTTTTCTTTTAAGGCTTCCCTGGACATGATGAACGCAATTGATTGGAATTCTAATTGAAGAGGCCCATTTTATTGCTCACTTTGTTACATATACCTCCTATCTCAACTCATGCAGGAGCCAAAGGCATTGGTGTATTTTTGTATGTGGAATCCCTCATGTTTTTTCTTAACATGTCAACATATTCCACAAAAACTTGTTATATTTACAAATTTTCCAAAATGTAAAGGAAAGAACTCACCAATGGTTGAGTGTCATAAACTAGGTCGCATCAAGTTAAATGTGAAATCAAGTTACATAATGTGGTTGGAAGAACACTAAAGTGAAATTCTTTATTTTTTTCCTATTCGAGTAAGATTATTGTGCTGAAATATAGTTATACTTGAAAGCTTTCATGCCGAAAAGGGAAATTGGAAAGCACCTTTTAATATATGGTTATGCTGTATGTGAGACATTTAAGATATGAGAAAATATTAAGTTTATACATATAACTTCTATCTGAAAAGTTTTGAACAGGTAAACTGGTAAAGAAGCACAAGCCTCTAATGTAATGAGCTCCTCATTAAGTAGACGTTGGTAACATATTTCTGGTACCCAAATGCAAAATCTTAAGAAAATGTGTTGCTGATTTTGTGCTAAACTTAATATTTAACGTTAACATGAACAATGGGATGGTTGTAGTTTGTGGCTTTGTGCCCTGCCCTCATGGATCTTTATGCTTCATACAACTGGCTGCTGCTTATGAAAGATGTCATAAAATGTTGTATGAATTTCTGAAATTTTTAGTGTTTTCTCATTATAACTCATGTGTATGTGCGTGGTCCTTTTACATATTGTTTAGATAGAAGTAAATTGAGTAAAATGGAGAGGGTCAAGACCTCTTGTTTGGATAATGACTTGGGGGAAGGGAGAAGGAGAAATTCATTTCCCCCTATATTTGAAGAGATTTTAAGGGATAATAGGATTCCACCTTTTTCTCTTGCCTTCTCCCCTACCCTCTCTCCCTTCCTTCTTTCCTTCATTCCCTAATATATTGCTATCTTAGCATAGTTTTAACTTTCTTTACATAAAAGAGCGATGTCTATGTTGTGATGCATATGTGACACCACTTAGGTCATCAACAAGATTAGGGAGACTGGATTATGTTAGTTAGGTCATGAATGGCGTTGCTCAAAGGAGGTTTTTGGTAACTTGGGGGTATGAGACTTTAGGAGAGGTCAAGGGAGGCATGATATAGGTTAAAAGGAAGCAGTCAAAAAGTGTAATAAAAGTTACGGTTTTGATGTTCATTAGCATGTATGATGATAAGCAACTTAAGAGACAATTTTTAACCTTGTGAAAATCCTCAAATTTGAGGCAAAAAACAGTGCCTCGGAAAGGTGCCAAGGAGTATCCACATTATTGTTTCTATGTGAGGCAATTTGATCATCGCACTAAGGTGCACAGCACACCATAAACCGCAACTCATTTTTTTTGTAGAATTTTTCTTACTTTCTTTGGTACTTTTCACAAGTATGCCCCACTTCACTGTGGTGCATAGTGAATTCCTATCAACTTTGTGTGCTGTGATCCTTTTTGGAAAAAACCATATGAATGATTAAGTCCCTGTATAGTTATGACTTTATGAGAGTACAAGGGCCCTAACTAGTTAGGTTGTTGAATATTATAGTCAAACTCTCACACGTAGGAAATAGAAACTCACGAAGGATTTTTAAAATAAAATTATATAAGGAGGGTGTTTGTAGTATGCATATGAAAATGAGGAACACTTGAAATTTGGAGGATTAAAATGAAGTTAGGCAAGAATGCCTTGGCGAAAGTTGATGAATTGGTCAGTGGTGTTGGTGCCAAATGTTAGTTGTGTCTATATTATCAAAATTAAAGGACTAGAACAATCATAACCAAATGCGAGAATGATCATAATTAATGCAAGTTGTGGAGCATTGCTATTCTTTAGGGTCGTACCCAAAAATTTCAACCTTGGATCAAAGTGTAGGTTAATAGTTTTTTGAGTTCTAAGAACCTAGCTAGAGTGAGTTACTAAGTTGAAAAAATGATTGAATTTAGTGGTAAGTAGTGGCTTCGGTGAGCATATCTATTGGATTTTTTGAATTGTGAATCTTTTACCAGTGATTTCTTCTTTATAGTGCTATTCTTGGTTTTGGAACAGTAGCCATCATTCTTGGTTAGAAAGATGACATTTTGACTATTTGAGAACACAGCAATAACACCATGTTCTAATTTTTGGTTGGTGGACGGAGGGAGAATTTTGTTAGCCTGGAGACCTTCTTTCGTTCAGGTTGATATCCTCCTCATTGCTGCTCAGTTTATGCATTGTAAGGTCAGGAGTATTGCTACTAGGAAGCAGTTTTCTTGTACAATTGTATATGGGATAAATGACAGTAAGGATAGAGAAAAACTGTGGGAAGGTTTGGTGAAAGTTGGAGAAGATATGGAAGATCCTTGTTTGGTGAGTGGAGATTTTAATAATCCTTTGTATAAGCAGGATAGGCTAGGGAGACCAGTGTCTTATCATGAGATTGTTTCTTTTCAGCATTGTGTGGACACTTGTGGTTAGAAAGATATGAAGTAGGTAGGTGCAAAGTTTACTTGGAATAATAAACGAGAAGGTGGGGGTAGGGTGTATAGCAAGATTGATAGGACTGTGGTTAATGAATACTTGATTATGCAGTATCCTGAGGTTTTAGTGTACTATTTGCTTGAAGGGAGGTATGATCACCGTCCTGCTCTGGTACATATTATTGCTCGGGAAAGTAGGAGGAAGAAATTTTTTAAATTCTTGGATGTTTGGAGTTCTCATACTCAATTTAAAGAGACTGTTGTGCAGACCTGGTCTAAGCCTGTGCAGGGTTGTGCAATGTATAGAGTGGTGCAGAAGCTAAGAGATTTGAAGCTAGGCTTGAGGAAAATTCATAAAAGATTCTCAGGTTTGGCTGCTAAGGATAATCTTGAGACTATTTAAAAGCAACTGCAGTTGAGTATTAGTGAGGAGCTCATAGCTCAGGAATCTGCTCAGTTAAAAGATTTTGAGCAAGTAAGAAAGGAATATGGGGAATTCCTACATCAGAAGTTAAAAGCTCAATGGATTGCTCAAGGAGCTGAAAATACTGCTCATCATAGAAGTATTAGTATCAGGCAGTATCAACAAAGAATTTTAGATATTAAAAACATTCAGGGAGAATGGTGTTTAGGGAGAGAGGCTGCTATGCAGGTTTTTGTTGATTTCTATAAAGGTTTATTAGGGTCTGATTCTTTGGGAATGCTGCTTCAGTGGATCTGTCAACTATTCAAAGAGGGAATGTGATGACCTTGGAACAAGCTAACATGCTGGTAGCTTCTTATTCCACAAATGATGTGTACAAAGCAATGACCTCTATTCCAGGAAATAAAGCTCCTTATAATAGCTCCTTTTTCAAAAAAATTTGGGATATTGTTGGTGATGAGGTCTCTGAGGCTATCCTTGATGCCTTGGATAATGCAAAGCTTTTGAAGCCAGTAAACTGCACTATCTTGACTCTGATCCCTAAGTTTCTGAACCCTTCTTCAGTGGTGGATTTTCATCCTATTGCTTGCTGTAAGTCCTTATACAAATGTCTCACTAAACCTCTATGTGCTAGACTAAGAGTTGTATTGCCTAGTTTGATTTAGAGAAATCAAACTAGCTTTATTGAAAGAAGGAAGATTGTGCAGAATATTACCATTGTGCAGGATTTAATAGGTAGATATGGGAGGAAGAGCTCTCCTCTTGGTTGTTTGCTTTAGATAGATATTAAGAAGGCCTATGATTCAGCGAAATGGAGTTTTTTAGAGGAGATGGCTATATGCTTACAAGTTTCCTGCTCATATTATTAGAGTATTGATGGCCTGTGTTTCTTCTCCCTCTTATTCTGTGGCTTTGAATGGGAAGAGTGCTGGTAAAAGAGTTCTGTGACAAGGAGATCCTTTGTCTCCTCTTCTGTTTGCCCTCTACATGGATAATCCAGAATTTTGAAAGAAGTGGGTGAGCACGAGAAGTTTCGGTTTCATCCCAGATGTAAATCTCTAAGGTTGAATCATTTGGTATTTGCTGATGACTTGATTCAGTGGATCTGATTTTAGAGGGCCTTGCTAGTCCTGCAAAGTCCGACATGTATTTTTGTAATGTTCCTTCTCAGATGAAGCATGAATTTTTCTCTAGTTCAGGTTTTGTTGAGGGTTCCTTACCTTTTAGATACCTGGGCATGGCCATAAGCACTAAAAAGCTCTCTGTTGAGGATTGTCAAGTGCTGATAGATAGAATGGTGAGAAAGATAAGGACATGGGGTTCAAGGAATATATGTTATGTAGCCAGACTGCCAGAGTTCAATTAGGGAATTCAGTCCTCATTTCTTTGCACCTGTACTGGACTTCAATTTTTATTCTGGCTAAGAAAGTATTGGATGTGGTAGTTGTTATTTGTAGAAATTTTATTGGGGAAGGGAAGTTCACTTATTCTAGAGTTCCTCTAGTGGCTTGGGATTTGGTGTGCAGGAAGAAAAAAGGAGGAGGATTGGGAATTCACAACATTTATGCCTGGAATGAGGCTGCTGTTGCTAAGCTGGTCTGGGATATTGCTCAGAATAAAGAAAGAAAGTCTGTGGCAGCAGTGGGTTGATCATGTATACTTAAAAGAGAAGGCTTGGAAAAGGTTTAAGTGTCCTAATTCAGTTAGTTGGAGCTGGAAACAAGTTTGGCAAATCAAGGATATTTTCAAAGTAGGCTATCAGGGTTCATCATCCTAAGTTTGTACTATAGCTAGTGGGTATAACTGGTTGTGTCCTGCAGCTGAGAAGGTTCCCTGGGTAGAGTGGGTGTGGAATAGGCTTAATATTCCAAAGCATAGGTTCATTTGTTGGTTGGCATTGTTGGATTGGCTAAGATTGAAGACTAAGCTATACAGTTTTGGTGTCAGCTGATGATAGCTGCCCTTTATGCAGTGATGGAGTTGAGGCTAGAGAACATCTGTTCTTTGATTGCATTTATAGTTGTACTTGCCAGAATTTGCTAATTGTTTATCTCAAGTTACCTCAGGCTTGGGGTAATCTGTCAAATTGCTGGGAAGGTTTAGCTGCTGTTAAAGGCAGGTTTAGAAGAAGACAGGTGCTACAAAGTATACGGGCAGCTCTAGTCTACCATATATGGATGCAAACGAACAGAAGTGTGAGGAATTCCTGTATTCTTAGACCAGAAAAGTTGATTCAGCAGCTTCTAATGGAGGCCTTTGGTAGAATAGCTTTAGTTCTTCCCAAGAGATCTCAGCTAGAGTTTTAGTTTGTTTTAATTATATTAGATCAGAGATTAGTAGTGGAAGATAGCTTGTTCGCTTAGTAAGGTGTTAAGTAATATCTGTGTATTTTGATTGGTGTTTGAGCAATTAAATTTAAACAATAACACCATGTGGAACACCAAGGTCTATTATAAGACTTTACAATGTAGCCTCCTTAATATCTTCAGTTGTGAACATACTCGACCCTAGACCCTTGTTTTAGAAATAGAGAGCTCTTGCGAATTGAGTGAATAAAATTAGAGAAAGATCCAAATCTCTTGTACCACTAATGAGTTTTTTTTTTGGTTCCTCTAGCAAGAAAAAAGACTCTTTTCTTGGGTTGCTTCATTTAGATATCCTAAAAAAAAGCAGATTTAACATCAAGTTGTTTTCATTCCATTTCAAACATAACAACAATATGAAGAGCAAGAAACTCTGGGATTCCTTCTTTTTGCTTGTAAATTTATTTACAACTGAGTGCTTTTAGTCCTTTAGCTAGTTCCATGGATTGCTCTTGTCATTATTGTGGAGATCATCAATCTCCTCAGTCCTCATACTTCACCACTTTCTGTTTGAAAGAATTAGGTAAGAAATGACTTCTTCATAGGTAGATGCTCAATTTCATTAGGAATTTTCTTTTACTGACCAATAATGTATATCTTGATGACTTTATGAGTGGACTCCTCAAATGATCCCTTGTATGATTAAGTTAGATAGTTTTAAACTTTATGGATAATGTCTTGAGTTATAGCTGGATCAGTGTGATCACGAGTCTTATCTTGGCTAGATTGTGAACTTGAGGAAGAATAATCATTAACGTTTAGAGATTGACTAGTGGTCTTCATCTTTACCTTTCAGTACTAGGAGTAGAAATCGAAGACTCCATGTTAAAGGATCCCATCATAGCATTTTCATTTAAAAAATCATCTTGAATAGAATAACTTTCTAAATATTTCATACTCTATAGCCTTTAAATTTAGAAGGATAGCTAATCAAAATGCATTTGACAAATCTAGGAGGTAATTTTCCATCAATAATTTGAGTATAAGCAGTTAACTTAATTTAAAGAAGATAATTGAGTGTCAATGGCAATTCTTGGGTGTGGCCCTAATTTTATGGTCCAAATTCTCCATGCTTTTGACTTTTAGCATAGTATTGCTTCTAGAATTTCGTCATGATTATTAACGTCCTTTTACTTTGTTAAAGTAGGTGCTTCTAATACTCACCTTTGCTATCAATTTACTGGTTTTCAGCAAGGCATTCTTGCATAACCTTGTTCATCTATAAGTAGGTGGTGATGCTTTAGTAGTGAAGCATTCAAGAATTCAGCCATCCTCCAAATCTCAAGTCTTCCACAATTTCACTTGATCATGACTAATAGCAGTGGGGAAAGGGTAGTTTAAGGAATGAATAATAAGTTTGTTAGTAGCTTCAGGAAGAAGCTAAGGATTCAATTGCCTATCAATTCAGCTTATTAAGGAGAGAAAGAGTTCTAGGAGGTCCTATCTATCCAATTTATCGAGACCGTTACAACCTTGCACTCCTATTGCTGTTCAACTTCGAGGATTGTTTGAATCCACAGTAATATTCATTGCAACTCTTTTGCATCTTTTCTGCTTTACTTCTGGGGATTAGGTGGAAGAATAGACATGTTTATGTGCCAAAACCAACACACTCCATCTATCATGAATATCCTTTAATCTTGTTTTAGTTTAAGTCTCTTGGTTATTTTCTATGTTTTCAAATGTGAGTAAAGGTCAAGAGTTTTCTTTACTCCTAATCCGTTTGTGGATAATGCTCTTGTTAAATTTCCTGGTAAAGGTCATGTTGACTCATGGACAAATAAAGGGTTGGGTTGCTAGCAGACTATGTTCTTATTGTGCAAATTGTTAAGGAGTTTGTAGTTTTACCAAAAATATGGCCATTGATCATAGTCGGGGAGATGCTGGGAGGTGATTAATAAAATTGATTTTTCATCGCCAAGGAAATTAAATGAAGAGAACGAATGATGTTGAGTATTTGTGTGGTGTTTTTAGTGGGCAAGAGTGAGCTTCTGGAAAGCTTAAAACTGGAGAGGTTCCACCTGTCAATAGTGGAATTACCGTTCATATTGTTGTAATTGGCATGTTAATTTGAAATTCATCATCTTCCTTATTTTTTTCCGTTGATATTAACATGCAATTACAGCAATGTGAATGATATGTCCATATTGAGAGGTGGATCCACTCAACATTCTGCTTTCTTCCTTGAATACATGCCAGTCTCATACGGTCTTTGCTCACATCCAGTTGAAAAGTTTAACTTAGCCTGTCAAATTATTCTTGCTAGAAGCCCAATTTCCCAACCTTATGTATTGCTGTCAAAAAACTGTCGTATAGAATTTGTCTTTTGACCTTGTAGGTGCAGTGCAATCGAAGAATATCCCAATCAATCATGTGAGCATTTAAGTTGCATCTTAGTCAATTTACTTGTGAAATCAACTTGGTTAATCATCCACATAGTGGTAATACTTCATGATCTTATGTTATTGCATGCTCTTAAGGCTCTCTCTCAAGAATTCCAACTTAGTGCAAACCTAGTTATTGTCTCATCTAGCAAATTAACATTGTCTGCCAACAATTGACGTCATGGTGTCCCACCTTTGATTGTCCCTTGGTATTTTAGTTTCTTTTCTGTTGGAAGTAGACCAAGTAGTATGCCTTCCAATTGGAAGCAAGTTATCTTCATCAAGTTTCTTTGATTGGTATCACTTCAAAAGTGATAGGATTTTTTTTTTCTTCGTTAGTTTTTTCTTGTTTGACCTCAAGGGCTGAGGGGCTTTGTTTTACACGTGCATAGAATTATAGTTTGGTAAGAAGGCTTTGATATGTCCTATTATACTCTGCAAAATGTTACTTTGTTCAGGAGGAGAACATCTGTCCCCTCCTGGCTGCTGCCCTTTTTGTTGTTTTTTCCCATGCATGTTGATTGGAACAATTCTGGTTCCTGACACACTCTCTCTCTTTGGGCAGGTGAAGAGGCCAATTTTTGAAACAAAATCTCATTTTGATATTGCACATATTTGGAACAAAGCTGTAGATAAGACTTTTGGGACTGTTATTTCATCTCTTAGTTCTCGTGGATGGTAAAAGTGTTGTACTTTTTCAGTTGAGTGAACTGCAAATTCAGAGAATGTAGGTCAGTGCAAAACTGGCTGATGTATCCTTTCTGCATTTGTTGTATTTTGTCTTACCAAGTTACCTCGTCAAGGGTGGTCTCCCAGATTGTAATGTGTGAGGTTGACATTTTTTGAATGACTGAATCATATCAAAGCAATTTCATATACATTTTGCAGAATATCTTCCTTTTGTACGTTTCTAATAATTATGAGGTGCTGATTGTTAATGATTATGTTGTTATATATCAATCACTGGTCTGAATATGTTATCCAATGATCTGCATTCCTTGCAAAGTTTCTGGAACCATTGAAACTTCATTAGTGTTATGTGCTTGTTACACTTGTTAGTGCAATAATTTCTGTTGTAAGATGAGATATGCCTATACGTTGGCATTGAGTTCATTGTTGTATTAAAGTTGTTGCTAAAAAGCTGTGGTTATGATCAGAGCTGAATGATTGTGCTCTCTGTATCACATAATTCTTTAGAGACATTCTTGTCTTGTGCTCATCGCATGAAATATTTGTGAAGTGTGTTATTTTTGTATTAAACGGATGCATTGGCAAGAAGCCGTGAACACAATCATTGCCAAAGGGGAAAGCTACGGGTATGTAAAATGAATCTTTCTTTACTCAATGCATGTTTTTATTAGTGATCCCTCGTGTTGAACTATGGCGATTTTACTTTTTTAGAATCATTAAGGGACGGTGTTGCTTACTTTTGGTATTCTTAGTCTACCCTGAAGGAAATTTCAGTAACTAATGAATTACATTTTCATTTGCCAGTTCTGTTGAGTTTCAATTTATCATTCAATATATATCTTGCAGTTAGCTGTTATGTTTCATGGTAACAATTTTACTGATGAGAATCTCATCTTGATAATCATAATTTTTTTTTTTTTTTTTTGGTTTTATGTTAATAAAGTCTCGA
This sequence comes from Suaeda aralocaspica, assembly GCA_016808085.1. Lineage (NCBI taxonomy): Eukaryota > Viridiplantae > Streptophyta > Magnoliopsida > Caryophyllales > Amaranthaceae > Suaeda > Suaeda aralocaspica. The sequence goes on along the minus strand of PYUH01000433.1, from coordinate 570,294 downwards.
TAAACTATACTAGATAGAGTTGAGAATGTGACAGACGCAAATGTTGGGAAGAGTTTGGGTGGGGGAATGGAGGACAACTGCAGAGAAGAGCCCTTGATGCTTCATAAGGCATACATGCTCATAAAGTCATAAATTAGCTATTACATGGAGTTCCTTGCTCTAAAAATTAACATCACAGTGCATGCAAGCAACTATTAGTGTTATAGTGGGAAGAATCAGGGAGGGATAGGTGGTTCCTCTCTCATCTTCCCATCCTCATGATCGATGGTGGTTTGGTCACGTGCTTAAACATATGAAAGAAAAAATGGGGAAACTCTAGCTAGTTGTAGTAAATGGAAAAAATATAGTTATGGAGGGAGGCTATATAACTACATGCACACAATATCACAATAGGAAGTTTAAACATTTGGTTGTCCAGTTTTAGTACGGTTGACATTAGCTTGACGAGTCTTTCCCACATAGTAGACACCCATCACCATGCAGAGAATGACTATGGCTGCGAATGCAGGGCCTGCAATTGCTCCAGCCCCAAAGGAACTAGTGCCTGATATTGGTGTTGCTGTTGCACCTGTTTCTTGTACATGGGCCGCTAATGGAAATGGTGCACAATGTGATAACGTACAAGGGTCTTGACCTGCATTTGGGTGGAAGAAATCATACGCCGTGGGAGAGAGGGCTGCTGGGTTTTGGTAAGCAAGCCCATGTGGTGCTCTGCCTTGTGCCATTATCCTTGAAAGTAATGAAAAAGTGAAGAGAACGAAGAAACAAATTTGTTTCACCATTTGTGGTTGGTGATTATGGGTTCGAATAAGAGGGATTTGGGGTAGGGTGTTATCGTTTTATGTTAGAAGGTTTGAAGAAGAGTGTGATATGGTTGATATTTGTGTTTGCAAGGGTTTTTATATAAATGTTAGTAGTGGTTTGTTGCTTGGCGTAAAATTTTAGTCATTGGCAAAGGTAGAAATGAGAGTAAAGGGGAACAAAATGATGGAATAAGTGGTTTCAATTATGGCAGATATGTTTAAAGATGATCATCCTTTGAGTGTGTGTGAATATGTGATATACTCGTGACTGTTAGCTCCTGGGTTTTGCATGGGGAAATGTACACAAGAAGTACATGAATATTGCACCTCATACTTATTTAATTTCATCACTTGCTTAGTTGCCTCCCTTTCTTGGACCACACAACCACCATTGCTGTAATAAATCAGTTATATAAGTCAGTTATATTTTAGTTCTTTAAGGTCGAACTTTCACCGTTAATAATGTGCACAGATTGTTACTTTCACTGTTAAGTGCGCTAAAATTAGAAAGGAAGGACGTTGAAGTGGCTCACTAAGTAGCTCCAAAGGCTCGGACATAGTCACCAAATACCGCCCTACTTCGTTAGGAATGAGTACCTACACGTTCACCATTGATATAGATAAAATGTTACTCGGTTTATTTAGATTTTAACTACATACTCCATTGCGTATTACTCGCAACATATCATTTTGTTATGTATTTAAAGAATAAATTCAAACACCTAATAAATTTGAACTGATAACTTCTAGTTTGCCTATTTCTTCTATTAAAATAATATTGATTAATTTATGTGTTTAGGCCATCAAATATATATCTTAAAATGCATATCAAAATTTAATGTTACGAGCAATATGGAGCGGAGGAAGTATTTATTTTTTAGGATGTTTCTCAATATGCAATAGCTTATAAAAAGTATCACTGACTAGTACCTTTGTGGCATTTATATAATACAACTGGTTGTACCGTGCAAGATAAAAGTAAAATTTTGTTCATTTGATTTAAATTGTACTACAAAATTTAGCTTCAAATGAAATGAACAAAAATCTTTGTACAATATAACATCTCATGGTTTTCCCTTTGCTTTGCTTATTTTCCTCTTTAAACTTGTGACTTTCAACATGATGAAAAAGATGTTTGGGGCAACCTTGGAAGTTGCAACCACATCGCCTCCTTCCTTTATGAATAGAAATCTTCACTTTGCCTAAAACTGATTTTGGTTTCATTTTAGGATTTCAATGGTGTATTTAAGTTTTAACAATGTACTATTATCACTAAATTAATCTCGGGATTTTTTTTAAACGCTCTCTACTTAGTAGTGTAAGATAAGGTGAGTTTATTTTATTGTTTTTGTAATCACTTGAGTATATATATGTACATGCATGTGTGTGTACTAAACAAATAATAAATTCTCATCAATCAAAGATCAATAATGAAAAGTGGAAATTACATTGAATAAAACACTAATACTTAAGCATTGTTAATTAAAATACAAGTAATAACAATGATGTGTATCATCATAATATAACACTTTGCTTGTGCAATCTTCCTAATTAGTCATTGGTATAGTAGAAGTGAAATACAAGCAAATTATAACGGTATTTATTAGCTAATTTGAAGCAAAGCTGAAAGATTAGAGGCCTTGGTTAGTGGCTAGTGGTTTATAGCATAATTGTACTTATTACTTAGCATTCTCATGCCCGTAATTGAGTAGCTTGGAAAATGGTGACATAGTCATATATTTCTGTTTTGGGGACAAAAGCTAGCTTTAGTGAAATTTATGCAATGCTTTTTTTGTGGACTTTTTTTATTTTTTATTTTTTTTTATTTTTTTATTCTTTTTTATCTATGTATTTGCTAAGTACTACGTACTACGTATGTATTATCATTGCTACATATCATTGTCTTTGTCTCTTTGCTTAAGCCATAAGTTCTAACATTATAACCTATTCTTAGGATGATGATAGTTAAGCTACATTACGTTTAGGAGACAATTATAAGTTTCATTATGGTTTGGAGTTGAAGGAGAGTTGCGTGTCGTCGTTTTATCGGTGGAACGTGTAATTGTATGTAGTATGGTTTCTTTATTTCGCTCGTCATCATATAAGTACAATTGAATCCACGATTTCACTTTCTATATATTTTTTCTTTATACAAAAAATATGTTTTCACTCCCTCTTTGTTTTTTTAATTGACCTGTTGTTTACAGGTATATTGACTCATTGACATCTCTATTTGAAATCTTAAACCCCTAATTCAAAACCCACCATCCTAAACCTCCAATTTTGAAACCCTTGTCGAAACACTAAACCCCCAATACTAAACCATGTACTAGGTGGATAAAGAGTTAGGTGGTGGTGGAGGTTTAAAAAAGTCGAAGAGTTATAAGTTATGGTGGAGATAGTGGTGGAGAGGGGTGAAGAAGAAAACTTTAGGAGTGGTGGTGGTGATGACCGATTGATTGAGGGTGGATAATGAATATGATTAATGTTAATCATGTTTTAACTAAAAATGTTGTTATGTTCAAATGTGTTTTATAATTAAAATTACCCCTTTTTACATAAGGGTATACTACGTAATTTTCTTTTCATGTGAAAAAATTTTACCAAAAGCAAGCGAAACAACTGTTATAACTAATTTCAAATTTCCTTAATTGAAAAATGTTGTATCCAAAAAAAAAAAAAATAAAAAATCAGAGGGAGTAGAATAGTTTACCAAGCAGTCAAAGTAGCTAGTGTATTTGTAGCAAGAATAATGAGTGAAACATGGAAATCCAGAGTATATACTCGTACAATCATACCTTAAAAAGGCAAATACTGGAGTATTCAATAATTCAAGCTGAGTTACTGAATTGTTTATTTATTTATGTTTGTTTAATCTGCTAAGGAAAACTTCTACCTTCAGTACAAAATCCAATACATTGACTACCCTTCTAATAATTTTAAATTGAAATGTGTTACGGAGTATATTATACAATATGTCCACATGTGTGATGTGTATACAAAACCAATCACATGATAGATTAACAATTTGTTGTAAAGTTTTAATGCGACAAGTGAACATTATTAACAATTATATGGTGAAATTGTGAAAGTTACATGGAAATGCTAAAACTACAGAAAAAGGGGTGTATGTAAATATAGTATGTAATAGTGGGCACTAGCTTGGCTTGAAAGCTTAGTAATGGAGGCATAATGTTTGTGTCATGAGTCATGACACATGCGTATTTGAGAATGATAGCTTGTAATTATAACCACTAGTGGATATAGTTGCTCACTAACTCCGTTTTACCCCTCTCTATTATGAATTTACAATGCCATGCTCAAGTATAGTATCTATAATAATCTATAATAGCATATATATATATATATATATAAAATAAAAGCATGGATCTTTACTATTCAAATAAACACTGCTTCACACGGTTCACATGCGCGTGCCTTCAATCTTAGCCGCTCATCTCCTTTTCTCACCCTCCTTCAATCTCAGCCGCTCATCTTCATCCATTCATTCACCATTTCACCCTTTTAGCTTCTCTTTCTCTCTCTTCTGCCTATTTCCTTTACGGGGCGTTTGGATGGTAATAGAGATAAGATTAGGGATAAAGTTTAGTAAAGGGATAAGGATTAATTTTTCCTAATCCATTGTTTGGAAAGAATGTGGGACAATGGTGGGAATTCTTATATCCCATGTTTGTTATGTTGGAATGGGAAAAGGATTAGAACATTAATTTACTTTACTACCCCTCTTTTAATAATTATTAAATTTTAAGTTTTAAATCAAATATTAAGCTATTTATTGTATGAATTTCACTGCAAATTCAAACAAACAAAAAAAAAAAAAATAGACCAAACATTAAGTCACCGATACTAATAATGCATAAATATTTTATATAATTGAAAATACGTACTTTTTCATGGCTTGCATGATATTCTATATATAATTACAATGGTTGGAACACCAAAATGCCAGAAATACAAAAACCTACCATTTCATATACATACATAATAAAAAGGCCATAGTAGGAGAAATATAGAGCTAGATGTCACGGACCGACTATTTATCCCACTCATAGTCCTTATGCATAGGCATAAGGATCCCCAGGGGGAGCTGCTCATGGGCTGTCAAGCAGCACCCTCACCCTTATAGTGGGCAGTCTGCAGGAAGTAACAATGCTGTATTATAATACTGGATCTGAAGATGAGCACTACTTTTGGGATGGCCGTGCTATGTTGATGAAACGAGGTTCATACATAGTGAAGAGGTTGTCTACTACGCTTGGAAGAGTATGGAAGGCTCTAGAACCTCATTGTAAGGTCTAGAGTAGTTCAGCACATTCCGGAAGGGTCCGGAACATTGGAGGGTATTCTGGGGAATTCTCACTTGTCCTAATTACACTAGGAATATTGGATATCCTAAAGTTACTAGGAATGTAGGATGTTCTATGTATAGTAGGAAAGTAGGATTTCCTAGGTACAGTAGGGAAGTAGGATGTTCTAAATGTAGTAGGAATGTTAGAATATTCTAGTTAAAGTAGGACAGGTGATGTATATAAATACCAGAGTCATTCAATTGAATATTCAGAGAAGAGGGGAGGAGGAACTCGGAGAGCACAGTATTCACCTTTGTAAACAAGTGTAGCATTTATTAGTGAGCATTAATAAAGTTTAATTCCCTCTACCACTTGTGTGTTTTATTGTGTGTTCCTTCTAGCAACCATCTTCCACATAAACTTAGAGAGGGTGAGTGTGTGGGGATAACTTGAGCACAAGGGAGTGTGATACTTGGGGTGAGTGCTAAGGGCTAACGAGATCTGTCCAACGCACTAACACATTCGTCTGGAACGAATACTTGGTGAGCTAGACACAAGGGACGTGTCTTGCTAATTGAGATAATCATCTCAAGGGGTGAGCTACGCAGGCACAAGGAGCGTGTCAAGGGGAAGTCAGACTTGTTCACGACGGATTGTTGATCAAGTGCCACACGGGGTTGACTAGCTTTGAGGGAGTCAAAGTGTCAGAACGAACCAACCCAAAAAGACTGAGAGAGATAGAAAGAGTAATATAAGTATTGTATTCAGTTTTCTCTCAAAGGAATAAAACTCATACTCATAAACTTGTGCTTTTCTTATTCTTTTATTCAAGCTTTCGTTGCATTACTTAGCTATATACTAAGGAAGGGTTAGCCTTCACTAGCATCCAAGGGGGAAGTTAGTGGGCAGCGTGGCAAAAGACTAAGGGGAATTAGTCAGCACGTGACATAAAGCTCAACTTCCAGTATGAGATGAGAAGTAATAATGCTTATAGATAAAATAATTTCTAGATATGTTTCAATAAGATAAAAAGGAGAGCACGTACACTTCTACCCCTTCAAAAAAAATGTTAATTAACGACTTCGATTTTCAACTAGTTGGATATTTCAATTTCTTGTTGAGCAAATATTACTCTATACTCATCTGGCATAGCGAAAAATAGGTCCAATTTTGCGGCATCGTGACCAATGACTTGCGTGGCCATGACAACTTGTTATGGTGTGAGTTCTGGAAGTGTAGAAAGAACCTGGAACAACCTTTTCCTTTGCTCACTTACTTGCTCATGAACTTCAACCTCATGTACAAATGCCTTCTTAATATCATTCATAGCTACTGCACTCTCCTTTTCAGCTTCAAGTAAATTAGAGATTGTTTTTGAAATTTGAACAAACTCTACGTCAAGTGGATCATTCTCACGAGATTTTCTTTTGAGAGATAGCCTTGAAGAGCCTAGGGTAGTATTTACTTAAGATTGAGACGCTGATTCTTTGTATTGAGGCTATCGGCAGACCTATCAAAAATAAACCAAACAACTCTAACTAATGTAGCTAGGGAAGTAGGGATCGAATCCTTAGGGAAGCAATTGAACTCTATTAGTTCTAAAAAGCTTAAACCGTGTAAAGGGCCTTGGTTATCGCAGACCTATCAAAGATAAACCAAACAACTCTAACTAATTGACTACTGATTATCTACTAATTAACTACGGGAAATGACGGTGATTAAAACCAATAATTTAAACCTAGGGTCATTCGGGTCACCAAGAACAACTAATGGATTCACTAACAAAGAACGTTCAATCTCACAATTATCGTCAAATTAGGGCTCACTAATTCTCTCGAACTTAGACTCCCTCAAAACTCATCTAGCGACTCTCGCTCATGCCTAGACTAATTCCGCCTATTATTCAGTGGTCTTATTGTGGTATTTTTACCTCTCAGCATCAAATTCGACAATTACCAAAATTACAACTAAATCTGCGCACAATTCAATTGTAAACAAACAAGCCAATAATAAGAATTTGACTGCTAATTGCAAAATCGAAACAATCTAAGTTAATTAGTCCATTAATTATTCAAGGTTTCCCTAATCCTAGAAAATTAACTACTCACTCATGAACAGGAAAATTAAAGCAATCATAATCATAGAATTCATAATTAAATTCATGAAATAATTTATAATTAAACTAATTAACATCAAGAAATAAACTAAATTAATTAAACTAATAAAACTAAAGAGCATAAATTAAATTAAGCAAAAAGAACAAAAGTAAAAGGGATTACCAAATTGAAGAACTTTGAATTGAATTGAAATAGTGTTGAGAACAAACCCTAATTCCTAATCTAATTTTTGAGAGAGAAAAAGTGCTTAATTAAACCCTCAGAGAGTAATTCTAAATTATGAAAAGCATAAAGTGTTTTAGCCTAGGAAGTCGTGCCCTTAATACCCCAAAAATTCGGGTTTACAAAGTCAAAGCACGAAGAAAATAAAAGAAATAAAATTTCCGGAAAAACGTTGATGTAGAAGCATGGCAATTTTGTGCGCTCGCATCAACCCTCCAGAAGCACAGTGAAGACAGCTTTCAAGTAAAATGCGGGCGCATAGGAGTTTTATGCGGGCGCATGAAGGTTCCAGAATTTGCTTTTTGCTTTCTTTTCTTCTTATTTCTTCATAGCTTCTTCATGGCTTGTTTCCATAACTCTTTGGCACGCATTCCTATGCATTCTCGTTCCGTCCAAGCTTCCCAGCTTCCTTCCAAACCTCGGCTTCCGTGCTCTGGAAAATACAAAATACACCAAAACTGAGCATAATAATCGCAAATGATAAAATTAAACCAAAAAGCTCTAAAATCGCCGGGAATCAATCAAACTTGGCAAAACACTTCAAAATAGCCAAAGAACACTAAATGAGCTAAAATCAAGCCAAAACACAACTCTTAGGCATAAAATTGACCCGAAACAAGGGGGAAAAACACCATGAAAACCACACATATCACTTCGACAACTTGGTTTCCAACCCCACCTTCATTTATTGGGGATTGATCTTCATCCATGCTAGCTTGTTCTCCAGGACCCTTGACTTTATTTCCCTTCGCCAAGTCAGTAGCATAAATCTCCACTAGCTTATCATAGTGAACCATTGATTTCATCCACAAAGACGAAGCTCCATCTCGACTCTGGAAAAAGATTGACATATTATACAAGTATGAAAAGGATTAAAACAAACTAACATGATTTAGTTATATTGGAGCATTACGTTTGCCCAACCCATAAAGATGTCTTTATCACCCGTCACCATTTTCTTGTCATCATCCCAACCAAAACCACTTCCATATTGTTGGATGTTAAGAACATAGCTAAGGTGTTTCTTCCAAACCTTCACCTTTGATTTGATATGTGGATCGGCTTTAATATATGAACTTGGAAATTTTATGGCCATCTCCTTCTCTATGTGAGAGAAATAACCTGACTTGTTACCCGTGTCCACTTTCCAACCAGAATTGTTCATATCATACAATATATAAATCAACATTTTTTCTTCTTCAGCAGACCATACTCTTCTATCTCTTTTGTTTGCTGAAATCTTACACTTTTTTGTCTTCCCTTTCTTCTTCAAACCACAAAAACACACATATTACATGTATTACCAAATTCCTCAAGTCAATAGAAGTTAATAAAATTTCACAGCATGTACCTCATGTCAAAGAAGAAAGAATAGTAACATGCACATGACATATCGAAATACTCGAGAACATATGTGAAAAAGAAATATCTCAAAGTATCACATTACTAGTTGAACTTAGCAAACAAAAGTAGAAAAAAATCTACTGTAATTCATAACAAACACACCAAACATCAAAGCATCACACAAGTAGAAGTAAGAGTAATATATCTAAATTTCACACTATGTAGGGCGTCTCGACTTCCAAGCGTCCCACATCTCTTGAGCTAGTTCGTCCCTCCAACGAGTCCATTAAGTTGATGTCTCCGTACAATCAATATTGTTTTCATATACTTGTTGGGATTGCATGTAAGCTTCTAATTCCTCTTCAAATGGCTCATAACTCATTTGTTGTCGAATAAGGTTATGAAGATAACAACATGCTAGGATTATATCTGTGTGTGTTTCAACTGAGTAATAAGACGGGTTTCTTAATATACTCCATCGTATCTTCCACAACCCATGGATTATTCCATTGTTGTAGATGATAACGTTGACCTCTATAAGGGGCAAGAAAGCCTTCACAATTTTTGTATCCCGCGTCAACAAGATAATAACATCCTGCATACGTAAAAAAAAGTTGTTCATATTAAATTTTTGCTCGTATTATTTAATTTGTTGCTCACTATAAAATGCTTGAATATATATTAGCTTACCTTGAGGAAACTTCAGACCATTTGATCTGCAAAGGGCATCTCGAAGTATCCTTCCATCAGCCGCCAAGCCTTCCCAACCAGCTAATACGGATATAAATTGCATGTCCGGTCCACATGCACCTAGAACATTTATTGGAATATCGTTTTTCCTAGATTGATATCGTGGCTTATCAACAGCACGCACATTTACCTTCACATAAGTCCCATCTAATGCCCCAATGCAATTCTATAATATGGTGAAAGGGTAAGTATGGTGAAATATGATTGCTTTCATTTTGCAAAAAATGAACTAATCTATTTAATTCATTTTTACCTTGAACCACTTCCACTTAGTATCTTGAGAATCACCACGTATTGGATGAGGAGTCCTCAATAACAATCTCCAAAGCTTTAGTATTGCTCTCAAGACGTTATGAAAATGTCTACTTATAGTTTCTTGAGATCTTTGAAACTGAAACTTTATTTCTCGATTTTTTTCATCGAAAGCTATTATATGTAAAAATATTGCAACCATTTCTTCTACACTCACATTTTTTGTAGGTTTCAACCCATCATATTCTTGCACTAATAAGCATGAAACTCTAAAACAATGTCTATCCATTCGAAGTTGCTCAATACATAAAATGTCACTTCTACCTATCATATTACTTAGATGAGCTGATCTAATAATTGGATCATACCAACAAGGCTCCCTATATGTCCTACGTTTATGTCTCCTAATTAGAAGCAGCAACATAAGAATAAGAAAGCTTAAAAGAATAAATTTATTCTACGCCTTCTCATTGCGTGCCATAACATTAGGAACTGTCGTTTAGCCGGAGGACGGGTCATTGCTGTGAATAAAATAAGAGAATATTCATAATGAATGTATGTATATAAAACAAATGAATTATACTTGGAAGCATATCCACACTATACATTGCACATAAAAACATGAAACATGTAGCACATAAAAGCCATGTAACACATAAGCATTATGACAATCATTTGGCTCATTAACAAGTTCACAAACCAGATAAAATGATATATTCAGCTTATTAAAGCATTTGCTACTATCACTTCCTCATAATAAGATAGTTAGGGCGGTAAATACCTACTCCATATTGACATCCTCCGTCCTTTTCTTGACTCTTGCATTGCTACTTATACCATGTTGGTCACAATGTTGAATATAAAATTCAAGAAACAGATTTGGCTTTGTTAATCTCAACATTCGCAAAACAGATTCATCATCATGAATTTGGTCTACACCATCCAACATCAAGACTATAACCAGGAATGGAGTAAAACAATTTATCTCCCTCATTGTAGTTTAGATCTTGTACCATATCAAGTAACTCAAAATATGATGATCAATATCACAATTTCGAAAAAAATAAGACACTCGACCTCCCTGATAAGTTAATACACCTTCCTTTGACATAGTACCCTGGTGGTGTATTTTGATATTGATATTATCAGTAGCCATTCTATATGCAACAAATTAGGAAGGGATAACAAATCATATTTTTTAAGCACCATGACAATAAACCCAAAATTACATATGATAGATTTTGCATCACAAATTCATTGTAATTTAATTTCAACTTATAATTAGCACAGACAAGCTCTATTATATATCACCTAGGCTATAATGCATTCTATAATGCGTCACACATCACCTATAATGCATCAATTCAACATGCATAGTGTTATATACTCATCCAACGGTTCAGATTAAAGCTTAACCTTAATCCATGTGACAACATATGGGGCAACGGATGAAATACACGTGTCCTCCATTTAACACACAGGATTAGGCAGAAAGCCAAGTGGGAGAGAGGAATCCCCATTACACGCCGATTATCCTCCTCTTCCCCCTACCAAAAGAAAGAAGAGAATAGTGCTCTACTGTACAAGGGGAAAAACAGTGTATTCTCACTAGTATAAATAACCATGAAAAACCAGAACGAAGGCATTCAATACACATTTATTACAAGCATTTATTGAGCTCTCTCTCTCTCTAACTCTCTCTCTCTAAGTTCTTTAACTTGTTACTTACTTAAGCATTGGAGGGGGATAAATCCACCAAGGATTTATTCCTTTGTGCAGGTATTACAAGGCGTTGAACCTCTGCTCGCCAGGTGCCCTTTGATCGCCAAATCCACCTGAGGCCACGCCATCCCTTTCACCTGGAAGCTTGGACGCCCATCCTCAACGCCGAGTCAACACGCCAAAGCATTGTCTGTAGCATTACTGTGTGATCTTTGTATTTAAGAATCCTTCAAGTAGTAAACTTGTGATCATTTGTAAAGATACAACATTTGGCGCTGTCTGTGAGGAAGACACATAGTAATGGCAGGCAATAATCAATTCATGGATTCAGACGAAAACTTAAGGGATAGCAGCTCACCCAATTAGGCAGGAATACTAGAGCAGTCAGAAGCAGCCAAGTGGGCAAACAATAACCATGGACCAGCTGCACGCCATCTTGTCTCGCTTCCAACACACCATAGTTGGAGCTGTGGAGGATCAAGTAAAGAAAACACTGAAGGATGCATAGCCAGAGGCAACACCAAGCAAACAGGCAAGTGCCAAAAGGAGGGAAATGTGCCGACGAATCCTAGCTAGAACCAAAACCCTATTCGGGGCAAAAAGGGGGGAAATATTCAAAAATACGCCAGAAAAGGGAAAGGAAGTTCGCCAAGAGTTAGAAGCCCAACCTTCTGACGAAGAAGGCGAGGAACAACAGAGGGTCAGGAGGAAACCCGCTCAGCCGTATGTACCCCAGAACGAGAGTATGGTAATATCATGGAAAACGCCGTTCTCTCTGGCGATCATGGCAGCACCAAGGGCATACAAAGTCAAACCACCAATCATCGAGGCCTTTGATGGCATGTCTGATCTCGATGATCATGTTGCTACATTCAAGCATGCCATGTTGCTACAAGGAGCAGATGATGCTACTTGGTACAAACATTTCCCAGCCACGTTAAAGGGAGTGGCTCAAAAATGGTTTGGGAGTTTACCTGATAATTCCATAAACAGCTTCATGGAATTGAGCCTCCTCTTTTGCCATCACTTTATAACAAATAAGCAAGAGAAGAAGACGAGCATGCATTTAGGCAGAATTTCACAAGGACATTCCGAAAAATTGATAAATTATGTACAAAGATTAACTTGAAGCCTTGTAAATTCCAAGCTTGAATGAAAAATGCGGCGTTTGATTGTTTCTTCCGGGGATTGAGGGAAGAAACGTTGAAATTTGATATAGTTCGGAAGGACATAAGGGATCTTAAAACTGCCTTGAAGGAGACAGAGTCCTTCATTCACACAACAGAACTCTGCTCCACCACCAAAATGAAGGGAAAGTTTGAGGAGAGACGAGAAAGTATCCCCAAAGGGAAAGAACGAAGGGCGGAGGCCTGGTCTATCGCCCAAGCTAAGAGGGAGGATAATAACAAATTCAAGCGGAAAAGGGAGATCGCCCCCTATGTATCTCCCTATAAGTATAAAAAGAAAATTGGGGAAATTTTTGAAGGAAGTGGGCCCAAAATTGGGGATCCAGATGCCCGCCCCCATGAGAGTACCAGTGGAAAGTTGGGACAAAAAGAAATTTTGCCACTTTCACAAAGATGTGGGGCATTACACCAACGACTGCAAAAATCTGAGAAGAGTTCTTGATGACCTGGCATCCCAAGGCAAATTAGGGGCATACCTTAGGGGAAACAGAACAAATTGGGAGAAATCTTGAGGCAACCATATAATAAGATCCTAAATGGCGTTCAACGCTAGGGCAATTCTCCTGTAAGACCTCGAATAACGTTCAAACACTGAGGCAACCCTAAGACCCCAAATGGCGTTCAACGCTAGAGCGCTTCTCCTATAAGACCTTGAATGGCGTTCAAACACTGAGGCAACCCTAAGACCCCAAATGGCGTTCAACGCTAGGGCAGTTATCCTGTAAGACCTTAAAACGGCGAGACAACCAAATAATAAGACCCTAAACGGCGTTCAAACGCCAGGGCAATTATCTAGTAAGACCTCAAAATGGCGTTTAAACGTTGAGGCAATCATACAATAAGACCCCAAATAACGTTCAACGTTAGGGCAGTTAACTTATAAAACCTCGAATGGCGTTCAAACGCTGAGGCTATTGCAGCTGGTGTCCAATAAAGGGCGTTCAATGGGAGAGATCTAAAACACTTCCAAAATCTCCTAAGGTGTCAAACGCAAAAAGCGCCTTGGGTTTAAAAAAAAAAAGAAGAATAATGGACGAGTAAAAGCCTGAACTAGATAAGGTTTAGGGGCAATCAAGGTAGTTGGACAGTGTAAAAATGAACTACACATTTTGGTTAAACCTTACCAAGTTCAGAGTTCTTTTTTTCTTTTTTCTTTCTTTTTTTTGTTTAACGCCCTCATATGAGTAAGGTAGTTGATGAAAGAAATATTAAGTACACAAAAAAAAAATAATATTTGCCAAAAGCAGTATAATAAATAAAAGAACGCCGTGATTGAAAAGAATTATATTATTAATTATTGTCAACTCTTTACAAAAGGTAAGGAAGGGTACAAGATTACAAACTACAAGGAAGGAGGGATAGGGGCATCATGAGCTGGACTATCAGCTATAATCACAACATCACTAGGAGTGGCACTCTGCTCGCCAGGCGCCTTGCTTTCAGCTTGATCAACAGGACGATTAGATTTTTCCTCCTCCTCCTTAATAGAAGTAGATTCAAAGGAAGAAGGAGGGTCATCATTTTTGTGCTTAGCCAAGAAAGACCTGCTAACATGATCAAGTCGGCGCTCGAAATAGGAGTAGTCGACTTTTTCTTCACTGTGGCGATAACAGAGCTCCCATGCCTCCTTCACCAAGTTTTTCATGTCAGTCATCCCTTCGTCATAGATGCCAATGGACTCATCTTGAAGCTCGTTCATGCCAGTTTGTAGAGTGATGACTTGACACTCTAAAGCTCTCTTAGAACGGGCAAGCTTCTCTTTCTCGCCAAGGGATTTGTCATATGATGATTTGAGTTCAGAGTGGCCCTTAAAATTTTCTTCTAACTCTTGGTTAGCTTTTTGTAAACTGGCCACTTTGGACTCGACATCATCAGCCCTCTTAGACTCGGCCGCTAACTTTCTTTCAGCAGCCTTCTTGGAAGCCACCTCAGATGCGTAATCGGCATCGGTAGAAACCTTAGCCTTGAGCATATTGGTGTAAGCACTGTTTATAACCTCACAATACTTTTGCATTTTAGCATAGGAGGCGTCCTTATCTTGGCGCTCTTTCTCCAGGGTGGCTTTCAGCTGTGTAGCTTCACCTGAAAGTTGACGACTTTGTTCGGAAAGTGAAAAAGCCTCAGCAACGGTCTTGCGTTGCTTTTGTGCCCAACTGGCGAACACATCAAGACGAAGCATAACCTAACAAAAAATATAACAAAAAAGTTAGTAAGGCAAATTAACAGTTGCATAAGATTAAAGAAAAGATGTAAGTTAGGTAGAATCTTTACATTGGCGAGATCCATGAGGCATGGACCCAGCAGACCATCCTTGGCGCCCTTTAAGCCATCGGTGTAGCCTTCAGGTGCGCACTCCAACATGTTTCCCAGCATTGTCCTCTTCTTAGTAGAGGATAGGCGCATCGAGGGTGTACGCCCAGTCTCCACGGTGGCAGGAGATTCCATTGTATTATCCATTGCTGGGATTTCTGAACGGACAACCGGAAAAACAGAGGCATGAGGATCAGTAGGTGAATAAATGACGGAGTCGAAAGATGACTGATAAGTACGTACAAAATTGGGTCTAAAAGAATTAACAGATTGCTGGGCTTGCAGCTTGGTGGCTGCTGACATATTGGCCTTCACTTTACCAGCAAGGCCGGCCAGGATGCCGCCGTCCAAATCGGCGCCTGCTGGAGCTGAGTTTGAAGGGCCATCTTCTAGGGGCCCAGCACCCTCCTTAGTTGTTGGAGTAGGCGTGGATTTGGACGAGGACCCCGCCAGTTTGGATTTTGGGAGTGTGGGAGTTTGTGTGTGTGGAGTTTGTTGTTTGGATGGAGAAGGGGTGTTGGATGGTCGGATGGTGGTGTGTGGAGTTTGTTGTTTGGATGGAGAAGGGGTGTTGGATGGACGAATGGTGGTTTCTTTGGATTTTGAGGAAGGAGCAGTAGGTAGTGGAGAGAGCCCTACCTTTGGTTGAGAAGGCGAGGGGGTGAATACCTCGCCAAAGGTAGAAGGGGTAGCAGGAGAAGGAGCCGTCTCCTTAGGAAGGGAAGGATGAGAAGAAGGGGCTTTGGGTTTAGCCGCCACATGTTTCACCCTCTTGTGTTGTCCTGGAAGCACAGGAGAGGAGTGCTTCCTTTTAATGCCCCCAGTTGGAGGGGTAGTGTCCTTGTTCCCCTTTGAAGAAGGCACAGGGGCAGTTTGCTTCCCCTTTGATTTCTCCGCGCCCCCAGCGGAGGCGGATGCGTCAACTTTCCCTTTACCTTTATCCTCGCCAGCTGAAGGGGCAAGGGTGGCGGTCTTCTTAGACCCTGGCTCCCTTATGGATACACCAGGGCGCTTGGACAAGGGCGCCTCCATGTTGCTCACCGCATTCTCCTGAAGAAAACAATAGTATAAGTAAAAAACGTAGATATAAAAGTTGCAAAAAAAAAAAAACAAAAAAAGTAATAAAAATAAAAACAAAAAGTTAGAAATGAAAAGTTTAGCCACGAGGAAACAGTGTGCGAGTACCTTTTTAAAGGCGAGCTTCTCCTTTAAACTCAACATCTTCCGACGAGCTAATATGTCCTTTATAGCCTCTAAGGCTTTCCCTTCGCCTTTTTCTTCAGGAGTAAGGCGGGCCATCGCTTTTTTTGAAAAGAACAAAAAGGAAACATAAAAAAAATAGAGAAGGGGTATATTTATAAGAGGATCGTATTAAAGCAAAGAGTAAAATTAAACCACCAGGTACCTTTCTCCAACTTGGCGCACAGACTAGTGGCGCAAAGAAAAAAGTTGTTATTAAGTAAATAGGGGAGAGGCACCCAATTGGCAGGACTTTCCTTGTCCTCTTCGGACACCTTAAAATAGGCCCGGGTGCGCTCTTCACCGGCGGTTAGGTGAGGAGTGGCGTTGGATTTACCCAGATGCTGGGCGTTATCATTCCACCTACCATAACGGCCCGCCATGTTAAGGTCACTGGTAAGAAAAAAAAATACAAATTTGACCTTCCACTCCTTAAGGTTAGAGGTCCTATCTATCACAGTCCTATAATGAGGACGGTTGGAGATGGCGTACCAGCTGTACCCAGCTGCAGGGTTAGGAACCCTATTTAGGAAGTGAGGGAGCGGAAGGGGTTGAAAGAAATAGTTAACTTCTTCAAAACGCAGGTGGCGATGAAGGAGTAAATAAAATACCAAGAGTTTGGGGTCAGTTGGGCTATCCCTATGTCATACTCGCTTATAAGAGTGTCACAAAGGGATGAGTGGGGAACCTAAGTCCGAGTAAAAGGGCGTCCTTGTAAACCCCAAACTCATTGGGTTGTATTTCTGTAATGGTGGCGCCTCGTAAGGGGTCAATCATTTTAATATGTTCGGGAAGCCATAAAGACTTCCTAAAAACGCCACGGTCCTCCCCCAATTGTTTGATCCAAGAGTTACTGACAGGGATGCTGCTTGGATCATTTTTAGGATAGAAGGATTGGACCTCCATTTCCTGTTGCTCGCCACCCTGTTTCCTTTGACTCTCGCCAGGAGGATTGGCGAATAGAGCCTCAGTGTCCTCCAAAAGATCTCGCCCTGGGGAAGGCGCCTTTTCAGAAGAAGAAGAGGAAACCACCATTGTGCGAATTCTTCTAGCACAAAGTTTTGTTCTAACGATAGAATTCTGCACACAAGAAATAAACGGTGTGAGATTCTGAAAAATTAGAGGTGGCGACCTATCAGGAGAAGAGGAGGCGAGATACATGGCTCTCACCCCTGTGAACCCAGATGAAGTAGGGTTCTCTTCACCCCGCAAAACCCTTCTTTTGGTTGGGGGATGAAGATATACCCCATTAGAGGAAGAAGCAGATGCCATAACTGAAATGAAAGGAAGGGGATAAATAAACAAAGTAGGAAGGGAATAATACCTGAATAAATTCTTGAAGGAACCGACGAACTGTTACCGCAGGATAGGAATTAATTAAACTTAAGTCACTTTCATACGTAAAAAATGGCAAGAACTCACACTAAAATTCGCCGAAAAAGCTTGAGAAAACCAACTATTTTCAGAGAGAAAACTTGAATGATTAGTAAGAATAAGAAAGAACAGGGGAGGGATTAACAAAGGAAAGTATTTATAGGCAGTTAAAGGGGGGCAGTGAGGACTTTTCCCCTTCGAAACTGAAAAAGTAGGGGCAATTCCGACCATCCCTCAAAGAGAGTACAAAAGTACTTCTCCTTTTCTTTTTCTCGAAAACTGTTTTGTAATCATTCGAGCTCTTCATTAATTATTTATTATCATCAAACCCCTTCATTAATTAGCTGGTAACCACCTATTCAAATTCAACGGCTTGATGAGGGGCAAATGTTATATACTCATCCAACGGTTCAGATTAATGCTTAACCTTAATCCATGTGACAACATATGGGGCAACGGATGAAAGGCACGTGTCCTCCATTTAACACACAAGATTAGGCAGAAAGCCAAGTAGGAGAGAGGAATCCCCATTACACGCCGGGTTATCCTCCTCTCCCCCCTACCAAAAGAAAGAAGAGAATAGTGCTCTACTGTACAAGGGGAAAAACAGTGTATTATCACTAGTATAAATACCCATGAAAAACCAGAACAAAGGCATTCAATACACATTTATTACAAGCATTTATTGAGCTCTCTCTTTCTCTCTCTAAAACTCTCTCTCTAAGTTCTTTAAACCGTTACTTACTTAAGCATCGGAGGGGGATAAATCCACCAAGGATTTATTCCTTTGAGCAGGTATTACAAGGCGTTGAACCTCTACTCGCCAGGTGCCCTTTGATCGCCAAATCCACCTGAGGCCACGTCATCCCTTTCACCTGCCAGCTTGGACGCCCATCCTCAACTCCAAGTCAACAAGCCAAAGCATTGTCTGTAGCATTACTGTGTGATCTTTGTAATTAAGAATCCTTCAAGTAGTAAACTTGTTATCATTTGTAAAGATACAACACATTGCATCACACTTTACTCAGGAATTATATCCAAAAAAACTAAAAAATAATAAAAATTTTCAAAATCCCAAAATATAAATTTAAATTCAAAAATAGTGTTTTGCAAAATTTCATTCCAATTAAATGTTAGAATACTACATAAACCTCATTATGCAAAAGTAGAACAAACAAGCAAGAATGAAACTCTGTATAACAAATCCTAAATTAAATATGAGCATAAAAAGAGAAAATAGATGATGAAAAAAACCCATAAAATATCTATAATGAAAAAAAATTAAAAGAACAGGTTGTCGCACACCTCCCAAAAATAACCGAACAACTCTAACTAATATAGCTAGGGAAGTAGGGATCGAATCCTCAGGGAAGCTATTAAATTCTATTAGCTCTAAAAAGCCTAAAGCGTGTAATGGGCCTTGGTGGAAATTTCGGTAAATGTTTTCTAGAACTAAGAAGACTAAGAATTGAAACTAAGGAAATGACGGGAAATAAACGATTAAACTCTATTAATGGAAACCTAGGGCAATCGGTTCACTATGATCAATCAACAAACTCAACTAACGCTCACTAATCAATTCATTGGCATTCATTGAACTAGGGCTCACTAATTCTCTCGAACTTAGACTCCCTCAAAACTCCTTTACCGACTCTCGCTCGCATAAATTTGTTTTTGCCTATTATTCAGTGGTCTAATTGTGGTAATCTTACCTCTCGGCCTCGATTTCAACAACAACCTAACTTACAACTAAATCTGGCCACAATTTAATTGCAATCGCTAGAAATCAATAATAGGAACTCAATTAGAAGTCAAGAACTGATTAGAAAACATAATTTAAATTCAAGTCATGATCATAGATCCCCTAACCCCAGAGAAAACAACTACTCACTCATAATTAAGGGAACAAAAGCAAAATTGAATTTAAACAACATGATCAAGAACAAGGAATTAATTAAAACTAAATTAATTACTAATAAAACTAAATTAAGAACCAAAATAACAAAACTAATTAATCTAAACTAAAAACTAAGAAATTAAAGAGAACCATGAAACTAAAAGAATTAAAAAGCATAAGGAAAGAGATTACCAAAATAAAGATTGAATTGCATTGATTGAAAGCTTGAATTTAAGAACAAAGTAATTAATCCTAAAATTCTAGATAGATTAATTAAATTTGGATTCCTAGGTCTAAAAATATGATAAAAACTAGTTAGAGTCGTGCCCCTTTTATATAGAGTATATATAGGATTTGGGTTTTTAATCAGTTAAAACCCACGAAGCAAAACCGCACGGAAAGGAAAATCGGAGCACAAAACCTTGAACTTGCGCCCGCATAGGCCATTTTGGCCTTGTTCCCTGCGCCCGCAACTAGTATATTTTGGGACTTCTGAAGCTGTTGTTTTATGTTGCGCCCGCATAGAACAGGGAAGCTTTTAAAGGCTGCGCCCGCATGGTTTAAGCTTGGCTACATTTTGACGGTTTTCATTATTTCTTTGCTTAATTCTTCGAGTCTCGTTCATGACTTTTCGTGACTTGACACGCATCCCGAGACAAGTATATTTTGACTCGTTTTAGCTTCTAACGACTTCATAACTCCCTCTTACGCTCCTGTAACATATAAAACAAAACCGAAAACCACGCGTAATAACCAAAAGAGTATAAAATAACCGTAAAAGGTTCTAAAAGTCAACTAAAGATGCTAAAACCGTTCCAAAACATAACTTAACATCGAAATACGATATTTAATCAAAACAAAGCCATAAAATTAACTATTTAGCACAAGAATCAACCGAAAATGAGGGAAAAACACAACATAAAACACGTATATCAAATTTCCCCAAACCGAACATTTGCTCGTCCCGAGCAAAACACAATGAAATTGACTACACCCTATAAAACAAAGTAAGCATCATAACTCAAGAGAACATCCGAAAACACATGGATCAAGGCCAGCCAATCAAGCGAATTCTTAGTTTATCTTAGTTTTTGAAGTGCTGCATTTGGTCAATTTGCGTTTTGAGTAAGCTAGGGTTTATCTTAGTTTTTGATTCAGATTCACATTGATTTATTGTTGTTGTTCTTGTTGTTTGTAAGTTTGAAAATGGAAGGAGATCAAGTACTTCACATTAGTGAAGTTTTGGTTAGAGTAAAGGTGAATTGTATAATTATAGTCCTTCCTGGTTGAAATTAATAAGAAGTCTATTGGATCTCCATTTCGTTACAGTTTTCTTACTTTCGATTTCTTGATGACTCATTGTAGCTTTGGACGTGTGTGTTTGGCTTCTTGATTACAGGCATAGGCTAAACAATCAGACTTAGAACTGACATCCTTTGCCTCTTTTTGTAGTATATGATGTATCAGTGAAATTGAAGTTCCTTCTGTGATTTGCCTAAGTGCTGCCCATTTATTATTCATGGTCATACACACAGTTATCTAAATTAAGATGCTCGATCAGCAAAGGCTCGTCTATAACATGAGTAAAATACGTTTTTAAAATGGATCTTTTGTCCAAAACTATTTTAGTTTAGTTTATGGTATTTTTGTGCACATTGCATTTGAGATGATGAGATCTTTGTTTGGTGTTTTTTTTATTGGAGATTATATGTGTTTAGCATTGGTCTTTTGGAAAAAGGTACCTTAATAAGTACGCACCTTTAGTTTTATAAATGATGCTTTCTTCCCCATGTTTTGCTACTATTTAATATTGTGTTCTTAACCTCTGTTAGTATAATATATGATATATGTGTGTTTTCACATGTTTATGAAGTTAATTAATTGGAAATCCATTTGTGTTTTGCCTGTCTTTCGCATTTACTCTCTGTATGTTAGCTTTCTTTGGTGGGGTTATGAGGTTAACCATAGCTACCATATATGTTTCTTGAACTGGATGTATGGCATTCTTTTAACTCACGAAACTAACGAAGCAAGCTCTATTTTGAGTTTATTTTCTTGAAAGTAAGTGGAATGCTACGCTCCATTAGACACCAAATAAGAAGCCGGTACTTTATAGAACAAGTCCATGATTTAAATACGTTTGAACTTGTTGGATCTACTGGTTTTAATGTTTTAATTTATGCTCCTGGCAGATTTTTGATAACTTCAGGCTCGTTTGGTAGGCTCCTTGGCAGTTGTAGGGCTGTAGGAGGGTTATCCTTCAACGGCAATATAAAGTACAGTAATAAACTCTTGTTGGATCTTATTTGTTTTTCAGTCGTCATAGATTGAAATGATTATGATAAAAACTTTGTCTCTTTTTCTTTCATTTGTTAGGTTGTTACTAATTTAATTGTTTAATTTTGTTGAAGTGAAAATTAGGAAGCTGATATGAATTTTCAGTGTAAAATTAATTATGTATGACTACCAGATCAATGTGTCAGAAGTCTGATACAACTAAGTAAGTTTTGTTTTTAAGCTCTGAAAATTCTAATTAGTTGTTAACAAGTTGCTAATCTTGTTGTTGTTTTCGTTATTTAGGAATGGCGTGAGAAACAAAGTTGGTGAGAGACTTACTACTCAACGTACTCGTGCTCAAGTTCTTCTACTGTCCTCGATTTTTTTTTACATATTGTTTAACATTCTTTTATCTATTAATATTATTGTTGTTGTTGTTATTATTATTATTATTATTATTATATAGACCACTCTGTATATATATGCAGGGTTTAGGGTTTAGGGTTTAGGTGTATTTATATGGGTCTTATTATCTAATTGATACTTTCTATGAAACAAGCAGATTCTAATTAATCAGTTAGTATAGTTTTAAGTGGATTCGGATTTATTAGTTTATGAATTCATGAATTTCTTATATGAGTTTTGATCAAGCTTTTTTACGATTTCTGTTTCATGGCTTCTTATGATCTTTGTTGTTGTTGATTTTTTTTTTTGTTGCTTTTAGGATTGTTGTTGCTGCTAAGCAAATTAAGACGAAGCACTGTAAGTTTCTCTATTTTTATTCATTTCTGATATCTTGAGGCGTGTTTTTATATTTTGGGTGTTGGTGTCTCCGTTTAAGCAGTAGAAATTTTGATGGGCTAATTTGGACTTTGGTGCTAATATAGTTAAACTTAATGTGTTTTGTTAATTTGAGGATTAAAATGTACTTTGTTATTATTATTGTTATTATTATAATTACTAAAGCATAGACAAATTAGAGCTATTTGATGTCATTATATGGCATTGAAGTTTCTGATGTTTTTTTCTCTATATTTATTTAATGTCATTATTTTTGTTATAATTTTGCTTTTCATAATTGTTTATATCATTTTAATTCTAATCGTTTGGTTTTTGAGTTTACTATATTAGTTCGTCCTTGCCTTTGGATGACTTTTTGACGAAAAACTTTTGGTAGGTGGTAGCTATGGATACCTTTGGGTTGTTTCTCATTCCAATGTATGCATGATTTTGATTCTCTTTGTGCAAATTGAATTAGGGGATTGAATAAATCTGATGAGGATTGGATAGCTGAAGATAAAGCAGGTGGATTGTCGAGATTGTAATTGCACAATGTTCCGTTTTGTAAACATCAAATTAACCATCAATTTATTTCCCTTGAATCCTTTATTGTTTTATAGTGTGTTTTTTTCTTGATATGGTTATGACATAGTTTAAGGTGCAATAACATTAACAATAGATTCTTTTTCCTAAATGATAACAAGTGTCAATAAGTTATCTTTCAAAAACACTATTAATTAAGCATTCATCTCATATATGTGGATCTAAAGCATAACTATGCATCTTACAAATTCATTCTTTGTTGTAATTTCAGTTTGATTCCAGGATTCATTTTTCTTGGTTTGGTTTATAAGGTTGTGCCATGATATGTTCATGTGAATTCTCTTTTAACCTTTTCCCCATTGCAGATAGTGTGATTGAGATTATAGCACTTTATGAGCTGTTTAGAAGAATTAGTATTGTTGTGATTGCTTGATTGGTGACAATCATATTTAAAAGGTTTGTGAATATTTTCTAAGGAGGTTTTACTTTGAATATTTGAATTGCTTTATTATGCCTTATAATATGAGTTTTAGCTGTCTTTGTTTAGGAATAATACAAATATACAATGGACCTTTAGGAATTCATATTTTAACATTGTGTTTTTGGAGGCAAATTAGGTATTATTGATAGATATAATTAGGTCAATTTTTTGGGTTTACTTTGGAAGATAAATGCATTAGTCTTTAGTTTTTAATTTGGCTCTTTGCAATGCTGACACGTATAAATGTATGATATCTATGATGACTATTACGAACTGAATGTTGAGAATAGAATCGTAAATTGTCTTGCTTCGTCATTAGTATCGATCTCATATTATCTTATCGTGGGACAGAGTATATCACCTTCTTTTGGGTTTTATTGTCCTATGTTTAAGCTTATTTAGATGTACCGTTCCAAATTCCTAAATTAGAAATTGAGCTTATTGGTTGTTGTACTTTTATGGACTCTCATCTTAGATGCTTAACTGATTTGTTAACACTTTCTCATTATCTAATTTTCTGCAGGTTACATTGAAACTTAATATTGAGGATCTTTTGTCACAAGAAGAAAGGCATTTTTCTCATTTGTTGGTTCTTCCATAATAGCAAGATGTCTAAAGGCATGACCAGTTATGCTTTGCTGCAATGTCAAGATTGTTGTATCTTATTATCAAATGAACTTAATTCGGAGAATGAACCAACAATATTTGGTTTCTTGAAGGCAATCCTACTTTGCCTCTCGCTGACTATTGCTCTGATATTTTGTCAAATATATTGGCTATCTCTTCTTAGGATATTACGTAGACCGAGGACAGCATATCTTGGAAACTATTACACTTCTACTTGCATTGAAGGTAAATTTCTTTTTGCCCTTTTTTCTAATTAATAAATAAATTGGGATTTGGTTATTAATTTGTTTTAGAGAAGAGAGGAGGGGAGGTGAGAGAACAGCAGAACATCAAATACTCTGTTTATATCTAATATGCATCTGCTATGGAAATAACACGTTAAGTATCCTCAACATTCTCGTTTAGTTTGAGAAAATCATGAAGCTTTAGATATTTCGCTTCAGGATTGATTATATTGAATGTATGGTATCACTAACCCCAAATATGACTAGACCATGACCTATGACATTTGGACGCGATCCCTCAACACTGTCGTTTTCGGTTGGATCCAACTGACACAATTTATTAAGTGGAGAAACTGCTGCATCAATTTGTATTTGTTTATACTGTGATTTGTTATGATTATGAATTTTGAGTTAAATTATGCAATTTTGTTTTGGTGGTTGTGGTTTGTTCACAAGACAATCTGAACGTGTGAAACTTAGGATTTGAACACTTTTTGAGGTTCTAAAGTCTTTACTGTTATACTGTGTTCTTAATACTTGTTGAAATTGATTTTGTTTTGGTTTGGTTGAAGTTAACTAAGCTTTGTCTTAACCTGATGATAAAAACATTGCACTTGCATACGGTTTAGTTTAATTCATTATTATTTATTCTCTTTAGTTTATAGATTCTCTCTATCTCTCATCAACTCCAAGAAAAAACAATGTTCTTAAGCATTGTATTATACATAGCAAACTAACTATTTGACAAGGAGGAAGTACAATATATAAAGTAGAGGATGACAAAAAAGCTATTACTAACGTGGTTATAAGTGCATTGGTCAGCATTTAACAGCTGTAAAAAAATGAGTGTATTATATAGCTATCTGATTTTTAATTTCACAACAAATAACTATTGCCTTTTGCCTATATTATTTCCTAACATTTAAAATGTGTAACCAAAAATCAACAATTCCGTTCAGAATTTCACTAGTGTCGTTTTCGAAAATTCAATTTTAAAATACAACAACGAATGATCACAAAATATTTTGGAACATCGCGCGCGTGCTTTCCACCAGTAATATTAAAAATACCAAAACAAGCCATCTATCATTGTTACGTAAACACTAAGATGAGGGGTAGCTGAAGTGGTTAAAGCTTTCCTTTCGTTCTAGAAGATCCTGGGATCGATTCTCACCACCGCCCTTGTGGCTCCCTACAATGGTGGGCCTTGCAAAAGATAATTGGGGGGGGGGGGG
>PYUH01000433.1:503272-543966 GCA_016808085.1 Suaeda aralocaspica | reverse complement strand
TTGGGGGGGGGGGGGGGGCTAAGGTTTGATCCCACAACCTCTTGGTTATAAAAAGAGAACATACCATTAGACCAAACTTTTCTATATGAGTAAATAAAGTAATTTATTATATATATTTAATCGCTCAAAACAGGTATTGGGGGGATCGGGCCCTACCTGCCCCTAGCTCCCTAACACAAAACGCAAAACTGTTACATAAACTGTATCATGCATGTCTATTAAAAAATTAGATCATTAACGGTTACTAATTGACTTGCATATTGGATATAGATTAGACTTGTCAAACAAATTGGGTCACGTCGGTTAAACCTTTTGTTAGCAGGTTGGGGCCACATTGGGTTTGGGTTGAGAATGGGTTATTAATGACCTTGAGTCTTGGTGTTCGGGTTGGCCCGACGGATTTTATGCATACTTTTATTTAACATTAATCACTGACTACACAAGCCTTTTTAAGAAAAATGAATTATAAAAAAATGATCAGTTATTGAAAGTAATTAGTCAGTGAACATTCAAACTCAACCTCAATTACTCACTACACATTCCAAGTAAATTACATAAAGTTAAAAAAAGTCAAATTTCAAAGCTAAACAATTGGTACATGAAATTTACGAAAGAAAAACCTGGAAATTGCCTTTTCATTGAGAGGTGGGAGATGAAAATGATAGAACAAATAGTCCTCCCGATCTAAAAGTAAAAGATCTCCATCCTATTGAACCTTGAAGGCTGCGACAACGAACCATTCATCAATTCAAGCTTATTAGTATCTATCTATATTTATTACTAAACCGGCTGCCACTATAACTAACTTTTCCTCCTAAATCACCTTTTTTCCCTCCTAAACCATTATTCCCAATATTTATTTTTTCTTTTATTATTACACAAAATATATTTCAATTCTAATTTGCCGGATTAGGCTACTTACACATAAACTAATTAAATGTTTATCATATCCTCCTAATATTGTATGCCTTAAATATCTTAATATTTTAGATATATTTGTATATTTTTTAGCAACAAAATTATGAACTAATTGAAAATGATAATATCTATTTTATGTTTTAAGAAGTACGTATTATAAAATAAATTGATTATTATATAATGCAAATAATTTTTCTACATTTTGAAATTAAGCACAACATCGTTCGGGATCAATCTAGTTTTTATTTAATTAGGTTTTTGGATGAAAGATTTGAGCTTATTAATATTTGAGTATGTTAAGGAGAAGGAGAGCAAGCTGATGAATGTTGAGTGTCTAGGATTTAAGAATGTGAAATGAGAGAGGGGATGAAGCGAGTTAAACGAATCGAGACGGGTTTAACCCGTTTTGACTCAACTTTAGCAGCTATGAGTTTAACAGGTTGAAGTAAGTTACAGGTTGTAAAAATTATGCCAAGATAGACCCACTGTTTTTATAGTACTGATCGGATTGTGATTGAGAATATTTTTCAGGTCAGGTTCAATTTTGATAGCTCAAAATTAGAGTTACAAATTACTTTACATTAAGGGCATGTTTACTTCAGCTTAAAATCAGTTTAGTTCAATTCAGCTCAGTTCAGTTTAGTTTAGCTCTTCTTTTATTTTGCTACTCATTAATCCTTCATAAAAAACTTTCAGTTCAGTTCAGTTCAGCTCAGTTGAGTTCAGTTCAATTCAATTCAGTTCACTGTTTTCAGCTGAAGTAAACAGACCCTAAATCAAAAACAAACTTTTAGTGTTTTTTACATTATTGAAATTTTAGGGTAGTTATAAACTAGTATATATAGTACCCGTGCAATGGACGACCTACAAATTTAAACGTTATTTGTAAAGCAAGATAATGATCTTCTATGTTGATAACTGTTCAAAATAATTTTTGTAAATAATTTGTATTTGTAAAACACTTATTAGTTATATAATTAATCAATCATATTGTGATCTTATGATATATGGTATTAAAACTTAAAAAGTTCTTATTTATTTCGTTATTTAATAAAATAAAAGCAATCTACGAATTTCTATCTTTTTATATATTTCTATGAAAAAAATACTTATTTATTAATTCGAATGCATTTTTCTTGTAAAATACTAAAATGTGATGGATGGTAGGTTATATTTTACTACTTTAGACATGCTTTCTAAACAAAAAATAAAAAAAATAATAAAAGAAATAAATCATTCAACACAAAATAACGTAAAATAAAGTAATAGTATTCCATATAATGTCAAATATAAATTTTATTTTAAATAAATTTCATCCAAGCTAAGTCTTTTAGGCCCGGTTCAGGGGTAGGCCTGGGGTGCAATGGCCTAGGGCCCAGGTTAGAGGGGGGCCCAATACCAAAAATCAACAAGTACTCTAACACAAATCACTAACCAAGTAGCAAAACAATTGCATTTAATGACTAGTTATGCGTAACGTTAGATTAGTTCTTGAAATCCTAAAATCTAGTTAATGCAAATCAAAGCGATAATATAATTCAAATTTAGCTTGACACTAATAAAAAAAGTTAATTGCATTATTGTGTTTATGGATGAATAACTTTTTTTAGGATGCATTTGGACTCCCTTGTTTTAAGTGGTTGTTGTTTGGGAATTGAAAGGTTTAACAAGTCAGTTAAGGACCTACCACAGAGTATAATTTTTTTTTTTTTTTTTGACAAGGAAAGATGAATTTCATTAATCAATAGTCATACAACATCTACATTGAGTACATAAATAATTAATAAGATATAATATACGGAAACAAGTTTCACATGCAAAACAATTAAATAAAAGCATACTCAAGCAAAACTCCTGGAGGATGGATTCAAAGATTAAATTCCTCATTAACATCGATGTCTGTGCATCTTTACGGGTGAAAATCTTCACAACATGTGGTATAATTTAAACTTTAAAAATGATAATTCGTCTAAAATGAGTATTACACTCCATTTTTTTTTATTGTAGGAAATAAACATCTCAAGGGGTATACTAGTTGATAGGAAGAAGTTAAAAGAGTGTATATTGTAAATGTATTTAGTGGGCCAACGGTGTAAAATTACTAAAATAACCCTTGATATGTTTCTCTTAAGGATATCAAGTGATAAACTAGGATTTCCTTGAAATAAACATGTGGCTTTAAATTTATGATTTTTTATTTTGGAAAAATTTGAAAATATATATATATACATATATATATATTAATTGTTGACATCAATATTAAAAAAAAAATTATTAAGTCTTGAGTGACACGATTATATGCTTAACTTTTCCCCAAGGCTAATAGCTTTTGGATGAAAAGTGAAGTGCACTAAACTTGAGATACTCTTGATCATTATAATAATGTAAAAAAATACCAAATCAAAAACACGAGAAAAGAAAAAAAAATACTTTGTAGGTAATATAACCTAAAATATATGATAAATTTAAAAAAAAAAAAAAAAAAAACCCAACTTCACCAACAATTATAGTCTTGCAAAAAATAAAATGATTAAACAATGATCATTCAGCGAATTTGAGTTTTATGGTATAATAACTAACATGATATTATTTGCGAACCATAGTAATTGTTAATATGACAAGAATTTTTTTGTAGTATATAACAAGGGCCCATATTTATTGTTTCGCCTAGGGCCCATGAAATGTCAGGACCGGCCCTGGAGTCTTTTATAAGCATGAAATAATATTCAATAAAAAATAAACTGTTATATAATATATGTATTTAGTGGATGCCCATTATACCATCATGGATGATTTAGAATATTCCAGAGATTAGGGTTCACTTTCAAGGAACCTTTTCCCTACATTGTGTGTGTATATATATATCCCATTATAATTGAATGATAGATAGATCTATTCTTTTCCACAAATACTCTCTACTAAAACCCTATTTTCTATAGCATAAACATTATTAAGTAATAAAAATTATTATAAACCACTACATGTGTCCATAGGAACAATTTTGAGCAACTTATAGTATAAATTATTTGCAACTGATGATTTATATATAATTTGTAACACAAATCATGAAGTGTTGAGAATTATAATCAAAATTTCAATATAGTAATTAAATAGTAAAAAAAATTCCATTGTATAATCAATCTGTTATATATATGATCATCTTACCCCTCTTAAACTACGGAGTAATAAACATTCTTCTTACCATTTATACAGTTGAGATTATTATGTTTACTCTAATCCTATGTGCAAAACTAAAAAATATATTATGTTATAATTCTTTCATAATGGTGGATGTCCATATTTACCATGTGTTAATTCCCATCATAAGTGTCCTATGTAAATTCTCTTGTAACTTATGATTTTACTCCTCCATGTAACTCCCTTCATTATAGTCACTTATGACCATTCAATATTCTTAGGGCATCACAAGGTAGTCATGTGCATATATATAGGGCTCCTAGTGTGGAGTAGACATACTTGAATAATACAACTGCTATATTCTCTTAAGTATCTATACTCTCACTCTCTCTATATCTCATAACACGTTATCAACACGATAGTTCTATCCTAGTTGAATCAGTTTCTATCAAGTCATATTCATACACTACAAAAGGTATGTAGTCTCTAATCTAATAATGCTTATGAAAAGGTTCTTTCGATATTGATATTGCAATACAAAATAGTTTTTCATGTTAATAATGAATTATGACATATACGTACAAACTTATTTCTATTATATAAAAAACAAATGTTATCAATCATGCAATACCATACCATGTTTCAACATGTCTCGATATATATATATTTATTTTCATAAGTATCACTATTCACTAACGTTATATTACTCCAGTTATTTTAACAAAATATAGAGGATGTTTCAATGAAGAAAAAGAAATATAACGATATCATACATGTTATAATGTATTTTCTTATTGTATATGTATTCTTTGATACTATGTGATTTAAAAGGAAAAAAAAAAACAATACAAGTAATACATCAAAGTCACAATTAATACACGTTACCACAATGGATACTTGAGATAATTACATGTTATAATATTATTACATATTATTTTAATATACACATTACAAATCTCACTTCTCTCTTTATATACTTATTTTTAAATAATGTTACACTCTAAAGTATATGGAATATTCACTATATAAAGATATGATAATATAACAATACTTTGATTAACATTCAAACATTATATTAATATTCTCTATATTTGTCATTTTAATATTCACATTGGCGTTCTTAAGTATCTATTCACTAACATGGTATATTTATTCATATAAGTCTCATTACTTGTCATGTATTATAGTTAGATTATATATTATTCTCTTTATTTTTCTTTCTAAACTTGTCTTATTTCATGCTTATATTATAGTTATTTTAATTTTCATCATTACCAATATGCATTACAATAAAGTATATTTATTAATTGAATAATTTTTACTTATTTTACTATTTTTTGATATTGTCTTTATAGTGAAAATGTCAAACCTTGCCAAATTGAATTTGTAGCTCTTGATATCACCGCACTACTACATAAATGAGAATTTGCAACCCCTCTAAAACCGTTGCTAAAGGTCAAAAAACAGTTGCTAAAAGCTCTTGCAACGGTTAACCAACCGTTGCATTCTCTGTCGTAGCAAAAACTCTATTGCAACGGTTATTATAGCCTTTTGCAACGGTTATTGGAGAATCGTTGCAAAAGAGTATTATATAGCTTTGGTTTATGATCTTTTGCAATGGTTACCTCTTAACCGTTGCAAAAAGTCTCTTGCAACAGTGATATTAGCCTTTTGCAACGGTTAAGAGGTAACCGTTGCAAAAGAGTATTGTACATTATGAATGCCTAGTTTTTGCAACGGTTGTTTCTTAACCACTTCAAAAAAGGGTTGCAACAGATTTTAAATCCTTCTACAACGGTTTAATTTTGACCGTTGCATTAGCTTGATAGCTAATAATAATAATAATAATAATAATAATAATAATAATAATAATAATAATAATAATAATAATAATAATAATAATAATAATAATAATAATAATAATATGCAATAATAATGATTTTTTTTTTGGTGCAAATGTAAGTATTTTATTAATCTTCAAAAAAACCAAACATGTACAACCTAAAGCCCATTTTTGGATGGTTGACTCAACCAAGACCAAAAACAGCCAAAAAACAAAACAACTATGTACAATAAACAACCTGCAAAACTGAATTGAGCCTACAAAACTGAAACTACAAGCAGCTAGCAAATCAGGAACTGAGCTCCACCAAAGCCTGCAGCAACACCAGCCACCACAGCACAACTAAACACCCTATCACAAGCACCTGCACACAGCCTTAAATCCAGCCAACACTAGCCATACAAAAGACAAGCCTGTCAGCCACAAACAGAACTGCCAACCACCACATAACAGTAAACCACAGTGCCAGGGGCAACTACTTTCTGAACTGCTGCATTCTGCACACCTGCAGTCAGAACTGCATCCAGGAACTCAATAGGCAGCCAACTCTGCAGCCAACATCACAAACTAGGCCAAAGCAACAACAACCATAACCAAAACCATAACCTGAAACCTCAAAACAGCAGAACTAAACCACTGCAGGAACAAGACCACAAACCACCAGCCCAAAACACTCTTCCACCTTTACCTACCAGCAACCAGCCACACTGCTCCAAACCTTTTTGACAACCACATCCAAGAAGCAAGCCAGAAATGGCTTGCTACAACACCAGAAACAAAACAACTGCAAGCTGCAGCACCAGCCTCAAACCAAGGACAACCTTACTGCATAGTCCTTGAGCAACCTGCAACAAAAACCTCACACCACTGCACCACACCAATGCACCTCATAGACAAAAGCTACAGAAACTGCATTAATTAAAACAGCCAAACAGAAAATAATATAGTGATCACTAAAGGCAAGTATTTAAACTTACATTACAACCCAAAAGGTAATTAGCTAGATCGATGACTATACAGAAAATAATATACATATACAAAGTCAAGTATTTAACCTTGCGTTACAACCAAAAACATCGATCATCATACGACTTAGCGGAATATATATATATATATATATATATATATATATATATATACATATACATATACATAATATATATAGGCCAAATTTGTACACAAAATAATTTGGTAGTATCAATTACTTCAACAATGTTTTCCCAAATCAAACCAATGTCCAAGATTATGATGGATGGTCCATACCATTTTCCATCTCCGGTCCATCATTTTCCGCCAAAATCAAATTTCCTTCATCGTGCACCTAAAGATAAGGCAAAACAAATTGCAACAGATCAAGAAATTTGAAAATAGCATGTCAAGTAACAACATTTCACCCTAACCAATCACTCACTCATTTGAACATTTAGTTAGTTAAAAACTGTGGTTGCAATTCACCATTTATATCTTCTACTGCAAGACAGTCGTGATAACAACATGAAATACATTAAATTTGAGTATAAAATTTATGTCCAAGTAGCAATGAAACAACTAAACGTATGAGAAGCATAGGTCCATTGCTTTCATCGTGACTAGAAGCATAAACTTGTCAGAGGCAACAAGCATGTGACTACCTAGCAACGTAT
Source organism: Suaeda aralocaspica (assembly GCA_016808085.1). Lineage (NCBI taxonomy): Eukaryota > Viridiplantae > Streptophyta > Magnoliopsida > Caryophyllales > Amaranthaceae > Suaeda > Suaeda aralocaspica. Next base: position 536,424 of record PYUH01000433.1, on the reverse strand, counting down.
TGCAACGAGGGGATATTGATACTCCTGAGAAGCATAGATCTAGCATGAAATTGAGATATATTAAGAAAGCAAAATCAACACAAGAATTTAAAATAAATAATTATGCTAAATATAGTTAGAATCTAACACTTCATCATTAATTACCTTTCCTACAAATTTCTCCCTCAGAGCATGCATGATTCTACAAAACACGATTTTTTTCCTATATCTCTTTCTTTGTACAGAAGGCAACTCCTCGGCATAAGCAAGGAACACGAACCATGCACAACTCAACATAGCTATTTCTAAACACTTACAAAAAAGAAAGCCACATACTTTACGAATTTTACAAACATTCCTTTTACAATAGCTTCACAATTGGAATCCCTAAACTGAAAAATTTACAAAAATAAAAAAAGAAAAATAAAATCAGATTTAAAGACTTGAAGTTACTCGCAGATGCTCATAATTGAAGATGATAGAAACAAAATCATTTATTTGACCAAAGTATTAGTTATAGATGAATGCTATCACTTCCAACAACACCCACAAAATCTGTTTCACCTCAAAAAACACNTATTTGCTTTATAATGGACATCCAAGGGGGAGTGTTATAAAATATTATTATTTTATGGATGTCCATTATACCCCTTAGGTATGATCTAGAATGTTCTGGATACTAGGGTTTATTCTACAGGAAACCCTAGTTTATGCTTGTATATATATATATTTGGTACTGAATAAGAAAATATATCAATTCTCCTCCCCACAAACACTCTCTACTAAACCCTAGTTTATAACACGTTATCAGCACGAGCTCTACAAAACAAAGACTATTATCTTGCAAATAAAAAGGTTCGATACTCTAGTTTCCACTCCGTAATGCTTTACTGAATAATTCTGTAAGTTTTGTATAATATATTACTACTAATTGTGATTACCATGAGTTGTTTCAATGTTTTGTTCGTTCTTTTTTTTTGGCTAATTATATTCACACAACTCACACAATAACAAACAATTGCACTCACGAAATCACGAAGACATTATACGAGTGTTGAAATCGATTTTTTTTTTAAAATTGAATATTATTCTGAATTATTATTTCAAAATTGAATAACTTGCAATTTGGCTCATAATTCGAGTGCTAATAATAAGTTATTAGCAAAATAATTGTAGTGTTAAAGTTGAATTTTGACTGGGCAAATTAGCAGTCCAGAGATTAAATTCAAGCAATAAAACGATATAAAACTATCTAAATCTTTTCTAGCTTCCTATTTTTTGTTTCCATGACAATAAGTGATCTTAAGAGTTTCGTTCACAATCCCTCTTATTTGGACTCATTAGGATTAATATCAATATGTTCATTGTGTTCTTAAAAATTGGACATTAAATTCTTACTGAACTTCTTGAGCTTAAATCAACTTCGTTGAAGTAAACTTCCCTGAGCAAAGTTTTTAAGGTGAAAGAAATGAATTGAAGATATAAACCCAACCTCTAAAAAAAAAAAAAAAAAAAAAAAAAAAAAAAAAAAAAAAAAAAAAAAACAAACAATTCAAAGATTTGTCAAATCTGGTAAAAACCAACTATTTGGTATATATGTATATATTATATAAACTGATATTAATAATATGTCTTTTCCAGAATAATTTTAGCAAAATGATATTAATAATATCTAGGAATTCTATAATAATATATTATTATTTTGCTAATTTGACAAATTAATATATTCATCAATTCCTGAAATCCGGAAGGATATCGTTGCTCCCTTTTCTAAAACCTATCAACACATCAACAATTTTAAACCACATGAAGATCCTCTGGTTTCCACAACTGCACAACACCATATCTTTCATCAACTTTCTTTTCTGAAAAGTTGATATTATGATATCTAATATCCCAGCATGCCCTCCACAAAAATTAAAATTTTTGGTGATGCACTAAGTTTCCAGATTTTATTCCAAATAGAATCGTTTCTGTTAGGGAGTTAAAGCTGGACTTTGAATGTTCAATAGTTGTTGCTAATCTGTACACACCATTTAAGCTCATCAAATGGCCTTCTATAGCTTAGAAAATGCTATGAATGCTCATCATTATAATATAGCAAGTAGTATGTACTGAACAAAATTGTGAAGTAAACATACGATATCAAAGAGATGGCTTCCAATGAAGCATTTGCCCAGCAAACATTGTTTTTATTAGTATTATTTTCTCTTATTTTTTGCCTTTATATATATATTGCACTAATTTCTTTATGGGAAAAATTATGTTGAGTTATATGCTAGGCATTATCTGTTTTTTTTGTCTTCTTCATTATTTTGTTACCAGAAAATTGTTATTCTAATATATACAGTATGTAGTGATTTTGTGTGGTAAATTTTACCCAAGACACCCACTGATTTTTGAATTTGTAGTTAGAATTATTCTCTCTGTATAGTTCCCATGATCATTTATAATAATTTCATATACAATGCAATCGCAAAATTTTTTTTCTTTGTCTTTTGTTGATTGTTTGATAATAGGCTAATGTAATTTTACATAGTATATTACTCTGATAATTTTTGTGTTTTAGAATTAAGGCGTGGTTTTACTTGCTTCTGTATATATACATTTATTATATTATATAATAGTTTCTAATTTGTAATATTGTTTCAAAATAGTCAATCATGTCAAACTTAGCCAAACTTGAATTTGCGGCCCTTGATATTACTGGAAAGAATTATTTGTCTTGGGTATTGGATGCTGAAATTCATCTAGATGCAAAAGGTCTTGGAAAAACTATCAAAGCAGGAAATCAAGAAAACAGTCAAGACAAAGCTAAAGCTATGATATTCCTTCGCCATCACCTTCATGAGGCCCTTAAGACTGAATATTTAACTGTGAAAGACCCAATGGTGCTTTGGAATAATTTAAAGGAAAGGTACGACCACCAGAAAAATGTTATCCTCCCTCAAGCTCGTTATGAATGGCTTAATTTAAGATTACAAGATTTTAAATCAGTAAGTGAGTATAACTCAGCCATGTTTAGAATCACTTCTAAACTGAAATTATGTGGAGAAAAAATAACTGATGAGGATATGTTGGAAAAGACATATACCACTTTTCACAAGGATAATCTCTTATTGAGTAAACAATATCGTGAAAAGGGCTTTAAAAAATATTCTGAATTGATATCTTGTCTTCTAGTGGCTGAACAAAATGATGAGCTTTTATTGAAAATTCATGAATCACGGCCAACTGGCTCTACTGCATTCCCTGAAGTGAATGCTGCATCCCATAATGGGATACGAATTAACAATAGAGGCCCTGCCAGCAGCAGTGGTCGAGGTCGTGGTGGAAGTCATGGCCGCAGAAGAGGTCGTGGATATTATAGAGGTAGAGGTGGTCATTTCAAAAACTCATATTCTCACCGGAAGTGGGATAATGAGGATGGTAGTAAAAAGCATGAGAAGGCTAAAAGTGAGACTATGTGCTACCGTTGTGGAGGAAAGGGCCACTGGTCTCGTATATGTCGTACACCAAAGCATCTTGTTGACCTTTATCAGCAGTCTCTGAAAAAGAAAGGAAAGAAAGTGGAGACTAACTTGGTATACGAAGATGGCGAAGGTGATTTTGATAATGGTGATACAACACACCTGGAGGTTGCAGATTTCTTCACCACCCCTGAAGGGAATAATTAAGTCAATAATAATTATGTCTATTAACAAATAAAGATTTAGTAGTTTACATTCATAATTTAGGTAGAATAATTTATGTTATTTACTTTGGCTTTGTTATTTTATGCATGAACTTGATAGTTTAATAGTTTGTTTTGTGCTTTAAGACTTTGTTACTTTAATCTTATTTTAGTTACTTTGAATATTTGGATATTTTAGGATATGTTATTTACTTTCTATTATTTTATTTGAAGAACATGAATGCTCTCCAAGCTCAATTAACAATAAATGGTGAAGAAATATGTCTAGCTGATAGTGCAACTACTCATACAATACTTAAAAATAAGAGATATTTTTCTCAATTGATGATGAATAATATAAGTGTGAATACTATATCCGGTAGTGCAAACATTATTGAAGGCTCCGGAAGAGCAACTATATTGATGCCTATGGGAACAAAATTCGAAATTGTTGATGCTTTGTACTCCCCTAAGTCTCAAAGAAATTTATTGAGTTTTAAAGATATCCGTCAAAACGGATACCATATTGAGACAATAAGTGAAGGAAATAATGAATTCCTTCAAATTACGAGTATAACCCAAGGCACTAAGCAGGTTTTGGAGAGATTATCTGCACTCTCCACTGGCTTGTACTACACAAAGATTAATGTTATTGAGACATATGCTATTGTAAACCAGAAGTTTACAGATAGCTTTATAGTTTGGCATGACCGGTTAGGCCATCCCGGTTCATCAATGATGCGAAAAATAATTGAAAATTCACATGGACATTCTTTGAAGAGCCAGCAGATTCTTCAAAATGATTATTCTTGTGCTGCTTGCTCCCAAGGTAAGTTGATCATTCGGCCATCACCAGCGAAAATAAATTATGAATCTATTTCTTTCCTTGAACGTATACAAGGAGACATATGTGGACCAATACATCCACCATGTGGACCATTTAGATATTTTATGGTTTTAATCGATGCATCGACTAGATGGTCACATGTGTCCTTACTATCAACCCGCAACCTGGCGTTTGCGAGGTTACTTGCTCAATTGATAAGATTACGAGCACAATTTCCAGATTTTCCTATTAAGAATATACGTCTGGATAATGCTGGTGAATTTACTTCAAAGGCTTTTAATGATTATTGTATGGCTATTGGAATAAATGTTGAACATCCTGTAGCACATGTTCATACACAAAATGGTCTTGCAGAATCACTAATTAAACGTCTTCAGTTGATTGCTAGACCATTACTTATGAAGTCGGATCTACCGATTTCTACTTGGGGACATGCTATTTTACATGCTGCAGCACTAATTCGCATCAGGCCAACCAGTAAACATAAATTCTCCCCATCACAATTGGTTTGTGGTCAGGAACCAGATATTTCCCATCTAAGAATTTTCGGATGTGCTGTGTATGTTCCAATTGCTCCACCACAACGCTCTAAGATGGGTCCTCAAAGGAGGCTGGGCATATATGTCGGGTTTGAATCCCCATCAATAATTAGATACCTAGAGCCATTAACAGGTGATCTATTTACTGCTCGTTTTGCAGATTGTCACTTTAACGAGTTGGTTTTCCCAGCATTAGGGGGAGAGAACAAGCAGCTGGAAAGTGAAATTAGTTGGAATGAATCATCATTAAACCACCTTGATCCTCGCACTAAACAATGTGAATTGGAAGTCCAAAAGATAATTAATTTACAAAGCTTAGCAAATCAATTGCCAGACGCATTTACTGACCTAAATAGAGTAACTAAGTCACATATACCAGCTGTAAATGCTCCTATCAAGATTGATGTCCCTGAAGGACAATCTCATGAGTCTAAGGCACGCCTGAAGCGTGGTAGACCAGTAGGTTCCAAAGATAAGAATCCTCGGAAAAGAAAAGGAGCAATGATAAGTAATGGCCAGATTGAGGAAGCAATAAATGAAGGATCTCCAGAAGAGACCATAGACATGACAAATGATAGTGTTCTAGAAGAACCTCAGGTACCTGAAAATGAAGAGATCTCAACAGATTATGTCATGTCTAGAATAACTTGGAACCGAAATGAAATCGACGTCGATGATGTGTTTGCATATAATGTAGCACTTGATGTTATGAATGAAAAAGAGGATCATGAGCCTAAGTCCATTGAAGAATGTAGGAAAAGAGATGATTGGCCAAAATGGAAAGAAGCAATTGATGCAGAATTGAAATCACTTGCAAAGAGAGAAGTATTTGGGCCAGTAGTTCGTATACCCGAAGGTGTAAAACCAGTGGGATATAAATGGGTCTTTGTGCGGAAAAGAAATGAAAAGGGTGAAATTGTGAGACACAAAGCACGTTTAGTTGCACAAGGATTCTCACAAAGACCTGGTATTGATTTTGAGGAGACATATTCTCCTGTGGTGGATGCAACTACTTTCAGATTCTTAATTAGTCTGGCAGTAAGACATGGACTTGATTTACGACTAATGGATGTTGTAACAGCTTACTTATACGGCCCACTTGATAGTGATATATACATGAAACTCCCGGAAGGTTTCAAGTTGCCTGAAGCAACTGGTTCGCGTTCTCGAGAACAACATTGTATTAAGTTAAATAGATCCCTTTATGGATTGAAACAATCAGGGCGTATGTGGTACAATCTCCTTAGTGAATACTTGTTGAAAGAAAATTATAAAAATGACCCTATTAGCCCTTGTATTTTCATAAAGAAATTCGGGTCAGGTTTTGTGATTATTGCTGTCTATGTTGATGATTTGAATATCATTGGAACTCCAGAAGAGATTCCAATAACAGTGGAATACTTGAAAAAAGAGTTTGAAATGAAAGATCTTGGTAAGACAAAATTTTGTTTAGGGCTACAAATTGAGCACCTAAAAGAAGGAATCCTTGTGCATCAAACTACATACACAGAGAAGGTGCTCAGAAGATTTTATATGGATAAAGCACATCCGTTAACTAGCCCAATGGTTGTAAGATCACTAGATGTTGATAAAGATCCTTTTCGCCCTCGGGAAAATGATGAAGAGATTCTTGGTCCTGAAGTACCATATCTAAGTGCAATAGGAGCATTGATGTACCTTGCTAGTCACACAAGACCCGACATATCATTCTCTATCAATCTATTAGCAAGGTTTAGCTCATGTCCTACCCGAAGGCATTGGAATGGGGTTAAGCATATATTTCGCTATCTACAAGGTACGAAAGATAAAGGTTTGTTCTTTTCTAACACCTCCAAAGAAGAATTAGTTGGTTTTGCAGATGCAGGGTATTTATTAGATCCTCATGTTGCTCGATCACAAACTGGATATGTATTTACATATGGTGGTACTGCAATCTCTTGGCATTCCATGAAACAAACCATTGCTGCTACTTCTTCTAATCATGCAGAAATTTTAGCAATTCATGAGGCTAGTCGAGAATGTGTATGGCTAAGGTCTCTAATTCAGCACATACAAGAAGATTGTGGTCGTTTATGTGGAAAACAAGCTCCGACTACATTATATGAAGACAATGCAGCCTGTATTGCACAACTCAAGGAAGGGTACATTAAAGGTGACAGGACGAAGCATATTTCGCCAAAGTTTTTCTTCACCCATGACCTTCAGAAGAATGGTGAGATTAGTGTCCAACAGATTCGTTCAAGTGAAAATTTAGCAGATCTATTTACCAAGGCGCTTCCTACTGCTACATTCAAGAAATTAGTTCATCAAATCGGGTTGCGTCATCTCAAGGATCTCAACGGATGATATCATGAGGGGGAGTCAATGCGCGCTGTACTCTTTTTCCCTTAGCTATGGTTTTTCCCACTGGGTTTTCCTGTTAAGGTTTTTAATGAGGCAGCATTGCACATGCGCATTATAAAATGATGTATATTTTCTTTATAATGGACATCCAAGGGGGAGTGTTATAAAATATTATTATTATTTTATGGATGTCCATTATACCCCTTAGGTATGATCTAGAATGTTCTGGATACTAGGGTTTATTCTACAGGAAACCCTAGTTTATGCTTGTATATATATATTTGGTACTGAATAAGAAAATATATCAATTCTCCTCCCCACAAACACTCTCTACTAAACCCTAGTTTATAACAATAATTGATTTGATTATAAATTATAATGCAGTTCATTACTTGCTAAAATGGCAAAAAGGTTTCGACCTCCAAAAACTTACAATACCAAACTTAAACCTCCTCAATTATTCCAATCACATGAACACACAACATAAAACTCGAAAAATAACGAAACAAAGAGATGAAAACAGAAAAATAAACCTAATTTCATGCATGTATCCTCCATTTTGCAACTGAAATCAAATATAAAAAACGCATCAAATGAACAACAAAAAACCCTACAAAATTCAGACTAACACTAACCAATTACATGTTGAATCAAATTGCAAGAACAACACCAATATGGAAGATCTACACTATGCAGGAATCAAATTGCAAGAACTGAAAATTCGTAACACCAAAAAAATTTTACCTTCAATTGAATTTCGCTTTCAATCAAAAATTCGTAATGGTGAACAGAACTGAAATTCGTAATTAAATTTTGCTGCCTCCAATTAAACTAAAATTCGTAATGGTGAACTATGAAATTTCGCAATTAAAATTCGCCATTGAACTCTGAAATTCATAACTAAATTCGTAATTGGACTATGGAGTTTGAGAGATTGAAATTCGTAATTAGACTATGGAGTTTGAGAGATTGAAATTCATACTTCAGATTTTGAGAGTGGTATGAGAGCTTCAATTATGAGAGTGGAATGAGAGTTTGAGAGTTGTTTGGGTTGAGAAGATGACAAACAATTTGCTCATAGTTAGGCGCGCGGGTTGCTTTAGGGTTTTAGAATTTAAATTGCAACGGTTAATAAGTAATTAGCAACGATTTAGTGCCTAACCGTTGCAATAGGTTATAAACATGTTTTATGGTAACCGTTGCAATAGGTTATTAAGTACTTAGATAGTTTTTTGCAACCCCTAAACCAGTCTATTGCAACATGTTTTATGTTAACCGTTGCAAAAGAAGTAAAAACAACACTAACCGTTGCTAAAAGTGTTGTAAAAGGTTAAACCGTTGCTAAAACCGTTGCAATAGTTGTGATCGTTGCTAAAGAGGGTTGCAAATTCTCTTTTATGTAGTAGTGCCGGAAAAAATTATTTTTCATGGGTGTTAGATGCTGAAATACATCTAGCTGCTAAAGGGCTAGGTGAAACGATTAAGGAGGGTAATACAGCAACACCTCAAGATCAGGCTAAGGCCATGATATTCCTTCGTCATCACCTCCACGAAGGGCTAAAAAATGAGTATTTAACTATTAAAGACCCATATGTTCTTTGGAATGGTCTAAAAGAAAGATATGACCATAAAAAAATTGTTATACTACCTAAAGCTCGTTATGATTGGTTGAATTTGAGGTTACAAGATTTTAAATCCGTTAGTGAATATAACTCAGCTATGTTCAGAATAACTTCTCAATTAAAATTATGTGGTGAGAAAATTACTGAAAATTACTGATGCAGAAATGTTGGAAAAGACATACTCCACTTTTCATGCAAATAATATTGTCCTGCAGACCCAATATCGAAAAAAAGGCTTTACAAAATATTCTGAATTAATATCTTGTCTTCTTGTTGCAGAGCAAAATAATGAGCTATTAATGAAAAATCATGAATCACGTCCTACTGGCTCTACTCCATTCCCTGAAGTGAATGTGACTTCTCATGATAATGAGAAAAAACTCAAAAACAAAGACTATTCCAACAGTAGTGGTCAAGGTCGTGGTTGTGGCCAATGGCGTGGTCGTGGACGTGGTTTTGGTGGATATAGTAGGGGTCATGGAGGTCATTTCAAGAGTCCACATTCTCACCAGAAGTGGGAACGTAAGGATGATAAGATTGAGAAAGAGAAAAATGAGACCACTATTTGTTATTGCTGCGGAGTAAAAGGTCATAGGTCTCGTGTGTGTCGGATGCCAAAACATCTTGTTGACCTTTATCAACAATCATTGAAAAAAGGAAAAAACAATGAGACTAATCTTGTCTTTGAAGATGACGAAGGGGATTTTGACTTTGATTTTGGTGACACGACTCATTTAGATGTCGCCGATTTTCTCACAGCCCCTGAAGGGAATAATTAAACTTTACAATTTGTGTGTGTTTGGTTTAGAATAAAACTCTCACATTTATTTACGTTAGTTGTGTGTTTGGTTTAGAATAAATTAAATTTTATGGTGCTGATTGGTGCATTAACTAGATGGTCACATGTATCTTTATTATCAACTTGTAACCTTGCTTTTGCAAGATTACTTGCTCAATTATTAAATTACGAACACATTTTCCAGATAATGCTATTAAGACTATTCGTCTTGAAAATGCTGGTGAATTCACATCCCAAGCTTTCAATGACTATTGTACGTCCATTGGGATAAATGTTGATCATCTTGTAGCACATGTTCATACACAAAATGGTATGGCCTAGTCATTAATCAAACGTTTGCAGTTAATTACTAGACCATTGTTAATGAAATTAAAACTCCTAGTTTCTACTTGGGGGCGTGTTGCATTACATGCAGCATCATCAATTCGTATCAGGCCAACAAGTTATCATAAAGTCTCCCCATCACAATTGGTTTTTGGTCAGGAACCAAATATTTCCCATCTAAGAATTTTTGGATGTGCCGTATATGTTCCAATTGCTCCATCGCAACGTACTAAGGTGGGTCCTCAAAGAAGGTTAGGAATTTATGTTGGATATGAATCTCCATCAATAATTAAATATTTAGAGCCATTAACAAGGGATTTGTTCACGGCTCGTTTTGCAGATTGTCATTTTAATGAGTTAGTTTTCCCAACATTAGGGGGAGAAAATAAACAACTGGTAAAAGAAATAAGTTGGAATGAAAAGTCATTATCTCATCTTGATCCTCGTACTAAACAGTGTGAATTAGAAGTTCAAAAGATAATTCATTTGCAAATCTTAGCAAATCAATTGCCAGATGCATTTTCTGACCTAAACAGAGTGACCAAGTCACATATACGAGCTATAAATGCTCCTATAAAGATTGATGTCCCAGAAGGACAACATCATGTTGCTAATGAATCTAAAGCACGCCAGAATCGTGGAAGACCTATAGGTTCCAAAGATAAAAATCCTCGAAAAAGAAAAGGAGCAATTATTAGTAATGGCCAAATTGAGGATACAATAAGTTTTGAAGGATCTCCAGAAGAGAATATAGACATGATAGAAAAAGAAATTCAGGTACCTGATAATGAAGAGATTTCGATTAATTATATCATGTCTGGAATTAAATGGAACCGAAACGAAATCGACGTCAATGATGTTTTTGCATATAATATAGCACTTGATGCCATGGATGATGTAGAGGATCAAGAACCAAGGTCCATGGATCAATGTAGAAAAAGAAATGATTGGCCAAAATGGAAAGAAGCAATTGATGCAGAATTGGAATCTCTTGCAGAGAGAGAAGTATTTGGACCAGTAGTCCGCACACCTACAAGTGTGAAACCAGTGGGATATAAATGGGTTTTTATGCGAAAGAGAAATGAAAATGGTAAAATTGTAAGATATAAAGCACGTTTAGTTGCACAAGGATTCTCACAAAGACCTGGTATTGATTATGAGGAGACATACTCTCCCGTGGTGGATGTAACTACTTTTAGATTTTTAATTAGTCTGGCAATAAGAGAAGGACTTGACTTACGTCTGATGGACGTAGTCACAGCTTATTTGTATGGCCCACTGGATAATGATATCTATATGAAACTTCCAGAAGGTTTTTAATTGCCTGAAGCAGTACAACCTACTTCTCGAGAATACTACTCAATCAAATTAAATATATCACTTTATTGATTATAACAATCTGGGCGTAAGGGGTATAATCGTCTTAGTGAATACTTATTGAAAGAAGGGTATAAGAATGATCCTATTGCCCATGCATTTTTATTAAGAAATTTGGATTTGGATTCGTTATAATCGCAGTGTATGTTAATGATTTAAATATCATTGGAACTCCTGAAGAGATTTCAGTGACTGTAGATTGTTTAAATAAAGAGTTGAAATGAAGGATCTTGGAAATACAAAATTTTGTTTGGGTTTACAAATTGAGCATTTAAAGAATAGTATACTGGTGCATCAATCAACATACATAGAAAAGGTCCTTAAAAGATTTTATATGGACAAAGCACATCCATTGAGAAACCCTATGGTTGTAAGATCACTTGATGTAAAGAAAGATCCCTTCCGCCCTCGGGAAAATGAGAAGGAGATTCTTGGTCCTGAAGTACCATACTTAAGCGCAATAGGAGCATTAATGTACCTTGCAAGTCATACACGACCTGACATATCATTCGCAGTGAATTTGTTAGCAAGGTTTAGTGCATGTCCAACTAGAAGGCATTGGAATGGGATCAAACATGTACTTCTTTACCTTCAAGGTACAAAAGATACGGGTTTATTTTTCTCTAATCTTTCCAAAGAAGATTTGATTGGTTATGCAGATGCAGGCTATTTATCAGAATCACATAATGCTCGTTCACAAACTAGATATGTGTTTACATATGGTGGTACTCCTATTTCGTGGCGATATATGAAACAAATTATTGCAGCTACTTCTTCAAATCATTCTGAGATTTTAGCAATCCATGAGGCAAGTCGTGAATGTGTATGGCTAAGGATGGTAGTTCAACACATAAAAGTGGATTGTGGTTTATCCTATGGGAGAGAAGAACCAACAGTTTTGTATGAAGATAATGCAGCTTGTATTGCACAACTCAAAGAAGGATACATCAAAGGCGATAGAACAAAGCACATTTCACCAAAATTATTTTTTACCCATGACCTACAAAAGACTGGAAACATAAAAGTGGTGCAAATTCACTTAAGTGAGAATTTAGCAGATTTATTTACTAAAGCGCTTCCAACGAAAACATTTAGAAAATTAGTTCAAGATATTGGATTAAGTCATTTAAGAGATTTCCGGTAATATGGTGATGAGGGGGAGTAAAATGCGCGCTGCACTCTTTTTTCCTTAACCATGGTTTTTTCCGACTGGGTTTTCCTGGTAAGGTTTTTAATGAGACAACATTTCAAATGCATTAATTTAGTTAATGGACATCCAAGGGGGAGTGTTATAATTCTTTCATAATGGTGGATGTCCATATTCCCCATGTGTTAATTCCCATCATATGTGTCCTATGTAAATTCTCTTGTAACTTATGATTTTACTCCTCCATGTAACTCCTTTCATTATAGTCACTTATGACCTTTCAATGATCTTAGGGAATCACAAGGTAGTCATGTGTATAAATATAGGGCTCTGAGTGTAGAGTAGACACACTTGAATAATACAAATGCTATATTCTCTTAAGTATCTATACTCTCACTCTCTATATTTCATAACATATGAGTATTTTTTTAGATGTTATATAAATATGAGTTGTATATTTAGTCATATTTAATTGCCTTCTTAAGTACTCCCTAATTAGGCTTTGTTCTTTTGGACTTAAATTTTTGGTATTTCAGTTCAGTTCAGCTCTATTCGGTTTAATTCAGTTCAGTTCAGCTCTATTCAGTTCAGTTCAATTCAGTTCAGTCCAGTTCAGTTCAGTCCAACTCATCTCCGTTATAATTACTACTTCATTTCAGTCCACTTCAGTTCAGTTCAGTTCAATTCAGTTCAGTTCAGTTTAGCTCATTTCATTTAGTTCAGTTCAGCTCAGCTCTGTTTCAATCCAAAAGAACATGGCCTTATTCATTAAAATTCTTATGTTCTTAATTAGGCCATGTTCTTTTGGACTGAAACAGAGTTGAGCTGAACTGAACTGAATTGAAAGGAGCTGAACTGACCTGAAATGAAATGAACTGAACTAAAGTGAGCTGAACTGAATTGAAGTGGCTTGAAATGAAGTAGTAATTATAATGGAGATGAGCTGAATTTAACTTAACTGAATTGAAGGAGGACTAAACTGAACTGAATTAAACTGAACTGAATAGAACTGAAGTGCCAAAAACTTAAGTCCAAAAGAACAGAGCCTTATTCTTAAGATTTTAATTTTAGTGTTTTTTCATTCAAATTGATTAAATTTATTCTATATAAATAACTTTTAAAATTAATGTTGTTATCTTTTTTTTTACAAGGAAAGATGAATTTTATTAATCAATAGTCATACGTCATTTACATCGAGTACATAAATAACCAATAAGATATAATATACGGAAACAAGTTCCACATCCAAAACAATTAAATAAAAGCATACTCAAGCACAACTCCTGGAGGAAGGATTCAAAGATCAAATTCCTCATTAACATCGATGTCTGTGCATTTTTACGGGCGGAAATCTTCACAACATGTGCTATAACTGTCTTGAACAAAGAAATTGTACCATATATTATATGTTTTTGAACGATCATCATCTTCCCTACTAATTTGGCCCAACAAAAAGAACCACCACCACGAAACTGCCATGACGACAGAACATAAAAAACCTTTTGAAAAGGACTAATAACCCCGAACAGAGGACGGATAACTCTCCTAATGGGAGACTCAATTATTGACCAAATTAATATAAAAAACCTGCAAAAACAAAAACCTAACAATGAAATTTGGAGCTTACCATGGAGTTTTTCATCCATGGTAGCCCCTAAACCTTTTGATTTTTTAGGATTTTATTGGGGTGTAGGCAGCTAGGTTTTAGCAGAGAATTTTTTATGTTGTTATCTTGTGGAATAATAGAAGTATAAAGTATTTCTAATCATTCAAAATTGGCGCATTCGTAATAAATTTTAGTTCTCTTACAATATTAACATAGTTGAAGTATTGACATCCTTGCAATAATTATAATGATTATTAACTATAATTATCAAAGTCAACATTACCAATAAATTTTGAATTTTATGAAACAGTATATAACTTATTATTTTAAAATGGTTTTTTTTGTATTTTAGTACCTTATATTTATCAATTTTTGAATTTTAGTACCTTATGTTTTTATTTTTTAATTTTAATACCTTATATTTTCCAAAAACACAAAAATTTGTACCAGTTAACATTTCCATCACTAATTTTGTCTAGTGGGGCCCAATAGTAGCTATATTTTTAATTTGTTTCTCTTTTAAGCCATCACTCTCATTGACATCCATTTCTCTATATATAAATTATTCCATTGAAACCCAATAAAATTTTAAAATTTTAGCTAGGTATTAATTAAGTAAGGGTTTTTGCAATTTGAATTGGGTTTTTTTCCGATTCATTTGTTTAATTTAGGGTTTGAGTGGTTGAAATTCATCCCATAATGTTCAAAAATTCAACCTTAAATCTTATCTGAATTTCCTAGAAAAATTGTTTGCCATATGTTTTAGTGATGCCTACCATAGGGTGTGCTTTGTTGAGAGTTGAGAGTGCACAAATGACAAAGGTTACGACTATTTTAGAAGACTTCAAAATCATATGAAATTATCAGTGGCAAACAGTCTATATTCTTTCAGATTGTACCAAAGTAGTTGATACATACTGTTAGAGAAGACATTGGAGCTAAGGATGCTAATTATAATTTAATTAATACTTGGTATATTTGGAGGAGAAACCTCCTTGACTTTTTGTAAACTTCTTTAATTTCTTTAATGAATAATTTCATGCTTACACAAGAGCTTTGGATAAACTTTAGGGGTTTAATATGAGTTTTTAGGCTTCAATTATGATGATTGCATTGATGATCGAAGAGAGAAAGTGTAATAAAATGAGGAAATCAGTTGGAATAAGGAGGAAATTAAAGTACTTACTTAGGGTGTGTTTACTTTAGCTGAAAATAGCTGAATTGAATTAAACTGAACTGAACTGCTGGGAGCTGAACTGAATAGAACTGAAAGTTTCTTATGAAGGATTAATGAGTAGCAAAATAAAAGAAGAGCTGAACTGATTTTTAAGTTGAAGTAAACAGGCCCTTAGAGTGGGCTCCACTAGACGGAATTGGTGACGGAAATGTGAACTGGTACTAGTTTTTGTATTTTTGGGGAAATATAAGGTACTAACATTAAAACATAAAAACATAAGGTACTAAGATTCAAAAACCGATAAATATAAGGTACTAAAATACAAAGCTGCCTTTTAAAATAGTTTTAAAAATTAATATTGTGATCGCACGTAATAATAGTGTATTTAGGGCATGTTTACTTCAGCTGAAAATAGCTGAGTTGAGCTGAAATGAACTGAACAGAGCTGAGCAGAATTGAACTGAAAGTTTTTTATGAAGTATTAATGAATAGCAAAATAAGAGAAGAGTTGAACAGAACTGAGCTGAACTGAATTGAACGGATTTGAAGCTGAAATAAACAGGCCCTTAATTAACTATTAATTTTTTAAAAATTTATTGCAATGTTTTTTAAAATTTAAAAATTTGAGATCTTGAAAAATAAAATAAATTTCAATTGTTGGCAACCCGTAATAGAATAACAAGTGGCGAGTTCGGTGGTCAGTGGCTTCTCTTTTATTACAGCTATAGATTTTTGATTATTTACATTAGTACTTAAATAATAGTCCGAGGATAGGTAGTAGGCCCTGTTCTAGGTGTCTGTGGCCAATGATTAAAGTATATCACGTAGCAATAGGTCCAACCCTTGAGCATAATTACCCTAAAATACCAAAATGATTTTTGACCATTTCTCACTATTTTTATTATATCTCATAATCTACACATTCGATTGACTTGATTCTTACTATAGTGGAAAGTATATCCAAAGATCTTTCCAACGGTAGGTCGATCACACGCACTGTGCAACGTCCTATACAAAAAAATTATAGCAATTTAAAATAACGTTTGCTACGTACGTACAAAACACTTACGTATATGCATAGCTCGTGCATATGTACGTAGCTCATATACACCAATAATTTTTTCTTGGGGAGCAATACACCAAAGAGTCTGCATATGTACGAAGATCCTGCATATGTGCACAGCTCCTGCGTATGTACACAGCTCCTCAGAGCGCATGTATGCTACTCTTGCGTACGTACGCTCGTTTCTCCCCTTCAGCTATAAATATGGCTCTATATTCCCACGAATTCAAGGAATCGTACACAACTTTTAATCAGTTCAATTTACAGTATTAACACACATTCCAACATACCCACTCTCCATTCTTCTCTTCTCCAAAACACATTTTCTAATCCTTTTAAAAACACAAACACTTTTGCTCAAACACAAAAATTAGAACAAAACAACTCCCTTCAAACATTTTTCATAAACATCTTTTCAAATACTTTTAGTACTTCAAAATAATAATAAAAGGGCTGTATCGACCGCTACACGCAGGGTATTTCTACATGAGGCCATTTTAAACAACATCATGTTCTCCTTATATCCTTTTATTTTATTTCTTTTATTTAATTTTATTTATTTGTTTATGTTTATGTGCTATCCACGTTTTATTGCTTTAATTTTCATATTCATGTTAATTAAAAAAGATTGAAAAGTCATGTTCTCACCTAAATTAAAGATTAATTTTTGGACAACCGGCTAGGGACCCATTGATGTTGATTAATCCCAAAGTGATCACTCAAAAGCATGTTATTAGAATTCATGTTCTCTTCAATAAACTCGCGTAATAAATTCCTTAGTGCTTTTAAGACTTTAACCGGATATGTGGTTGATGTAGTTTAACATTATAATCATGAAATTGCATATGAGACCAAGTAGTGGTCGTTATACTTAGGGGGGACACTGTGACCTACTTTGTTCTTACCCTCGTCCCCGAATCCATGAACTGATGACCAACCTAGCTAACCTTGGAGTCAATTTGCCTTTGGGCTAGACATATAGGGTTTCGTGAGCTCCCGAAAAGACCATGGCGGTGACTTTTCTATTTGGGTTTTTGGGTTTCCATACTATACCCTAATCCAAGCATACTCACACTATCCATGAACTGATGACCAACCTAGCTAACCTAAACTATGCAAATTAGTACTTTCTAGTTCCTTAAGGAATTACTATACCTAATTATAAGGGATGAGCGAACGAAACTTGAAAAGTCACGCAATTTCATAATTATAATATTGAACTTGTTTGTTAGGCATAATGCATGCGTTACCCACGTGAAGATATTCACTTTAGGATACACGTCTCTTAAAGTTTGTTCTACACTTGAGACAGCAGGGAGTTTCTGTAAGGATGGTTAGGTGATCTACCTAGGACTATTCCTTAATCGAAATTCATCCCAACCATGATGCGTAACCACATGATCTAGGTGACTCACAAGGGATTTCTCTCTTGGATCACCACTAAATTGTGGTGTGTACAGTTACTCATCCCCTCATCCAGGTACCATCTTAAACACCTCAAGCCTTACCTTTAGTCACCGGTTAGAACCTTGGCTAGGAGTTGACTTGACCTTATGTTAGGTTTGGCTATGTGCCAGCTTGTATATTATGTTTATGTATTATTATCTTGGGTTCTATCTTTGAATAAACCTTCAAACACATTATAGAGAGTCTTATTTAGATAATGGTCATTCCTTAGTAGTCAAACAAGATAGTTTTAGTCATCCATATAGCACCCCATAGGTTGTATTTCATTCAACACTTGTATAAGTACCTCTATCGTCTAAATAATAAAAAAAGCAATAAAAAAATTCAAAAGACGATAAGATACCTTGCATACATGTAGGACAAGGAGTGACCATACTAGGCCATGTTTTGAGTCTAGTTCAAGGAAGTAAACCATGAGTCATTTTCAAAATAAAAATCTAATTAAGTCTCATGTTGGATAGAGTCGTTCGCCTAACTAGGATAGGGTCGGCAATTGAATGAAGCAAGAAATCCTATAGCTTGGGTCAAAGGACGTGGTATGAGTCTAGTTCAAAGTGTTCATCAAGTGCTCGTGCCTTCTTAAAGAATCACACTAATCGGAAGACCATTTCAAAGTCAAGATTCTAAGTTGAGATCGAAAACACTCCTTTAACAATTCCAGGTGAAGATTACAATGTTCAATTAGAGGAAATCAAATCCAACTAGGCCAAAATGACCGAAATGCTTAACTCTCACCATAAAGGTGAAAAATCTTGAGAAATAAAAGACTACCATTAAATATTTCGGAAAGATTGTGAAGCGGATCAATGACAAAAACACTTATGTTGACTCTCTCGGGCTCGACCCTAGCTTGGTTGACTCACTCCCTAAAAAGTTCTTAATTCAGGACTTGCCAAATTTCAATGCAACCAACAACCCTCAGTTCTTCCTTAGGGGGTCCAAGTTCTTTATGGATACGAAGAAAGTTAATACAAAGTTTTACCCTAAGATCTTTCCATTCTCTTTGGAACCTATCAGCCACAAGTGGCTTTTTTCTCTTTTTGAAAAGGAAACCGCAACTTGGGAGGACATCATCCATGCCTTCATAGCTCGCTACAAGTGTAATACTCAAGCATCGACTTCTCAACATGAGCTCGATATCCTCAAGCAAGACAAGAACGAAGGATTCACCACCTACCTAGCTCGTTGCAGGGAAACTGCTACTCAAATGATGACTCCTCCTCTTCAAAAGGAGATGGTCAAAATTATCATTTCAAACTTGCTACCCAAATACAAGAATCACCTCAAATATCCGGGTCTTGAGATGTTTCAACAAGTCTACCACATTGGTATTGAAATTGAAGATAACTTGATCAAGGGGCAAAAATGGAACAATAGAAAAAAGAAGGATTACATAGATAGCTCTTCAGTGGAGGAGGAGTAGTAGAATCGACAACGGCTTTCACAAGTCGATATACATTAGCCACATGAGCAAGAGTCCATAGTCTTCTTTAGTTTTAGTCGGAGAGTCCCTCCGCCTAACTTTTATGTTTGCCTTTATTTTCATATGTTAGAGTCTATGCCATTAGAATTACGTTTATCAAATTTTAACCTTCATTTTGTTAGTTCTATATATTCTTACTTTCAAATTAAGTAATAAAATTCCATATTTTCTCTTAGCCTATTTCTTGTGGTTCAATTAACCTCATCATCATCATTAAAAATCTTAAACAAGACAAAATAAAACCATTTCCTTCCCTTGCACCCATCCACAAAATCAAGTCAACCACCTTCTACCTCAACCTAATTTTGGTGTGTAGGAAAATATGTAATACCCCTTGAACAGGTTGTCGCACACCTCTCAAAAATAACCGAACGACTCTAACTAATATAGCTAGGGAAGTAGGGATCGAATCTTCAGGGAAGCTATTAAATTCTATTAGCTCTAAAAAGCCTAAAGCGTGTAATGGGCCTTGGTGGAAATGTCGGTAAATGATTTCTAGAACTAAGAAGACTAAGAATTGAAACTAAGGAAATGACGGGAAATTACGATTAAACTCTATTAATGGAAACCTAGGGCTAGCGGTTCACTATGATCAATCAACAAACTCAATTAACGCTCACTAATCAATCCATTGGCATTCATTGAACTAGGGCTCACTAATTCTCTCGAACTTAGACTCCCTCAAAACTCCTTTACCGGCTCTCGCTCGCATAAATTCGTTTTTGCCTATTATTCAGTGGTCTAATTGTGGTAATCTTACCTCTCGACCTCGATTTCAACAATAACCTAACTTACAACTAAATCTGGCCACAATTTAATTGCAATCGCTAGAAATCAATAATAGGAATTCAATTAGAAGCCAAGAACTAATTAGAAAACTTAATTTAAATTCAAGTCATGATCATAGATCCCCTAACCCTAGAGAAAACGACTACTCACTCATAATTAAGGGAACAAAAGCAAAATTGAATTCAAACAACATGATCAAGAACAAGGAATTAATTAAAACTAAATTAATTACTAATAAAACTAAATTAAGAACCAAAATAGCAAAACTAATTAATCTAAACTAAAAACTAAGAAATTAAAGAGAATCATGAAACTAAAAGAATTAAAAAGCATAAGGAAAGAGATTACCAAAATAAAGATTGAATTGCATTGATTGAAAGCTTGAATTCATGAACAAAGTAATTAATCCTAAAATTCTAGAGAGAAAAAGTAATTTTGGATTCCTAGGTCTAAAAATATGATAAAAACTAGGTAGGTTCGTGCCCCCTTTACAATCTATATATATAGTATCTTGGGTTTTATTAAAATAAAACCCACGAAGCAAAACCGCGCGGAAAAGTCAATCGGGGCGAGAAAACGGCGACCTGCGCCCGCATAGACCATTTTTGGCCTTGTTCCCTGCGCCCGCAGCCTTCATGGTTTGGGACTTCTGAGCTCCCTGATCTATGATGCGGGCGCATAGATCAAAATAGTGATTAAGGGCTGCGCCCGCATCTTGCTTGCATGCCTATATTTTGACGATCCTTCTTGTTTCTTCGCTCGATTCTTCGAATCTCATTCGTGACTTTTCGTGACTTGGCACGCATCCCGAGGCAAGTACATTTTGACTCGTTTTAGCCTCCAATGACTTCATAACTCTCTATTACGCTCCTGTAACATATAAACAAAACCGAAAACCACGCGTAATAACCGAAAAAGTATAAAATAACCGCAAAAGGCTCTAAAAGTCAACTAAAGAAGCTAAAGCCGTTCCAAAACATAACTTAACATCGAAATACGATATTTAATCAAAACAAAGCCATAAACTTAACTATTTAGCACAAGAATCAACCGAAAATGAGGGAAAAACACAACATAAAACACGTATATCAAATACCCCCAAACCGAACCTTTGCTCGTCCCGAGCAAAACACAACGAAATTGACTACACCCCATAAAAACAAAGTAAGCATCATAACTCAAGAGAACATCCGAAGACACATGGATCAGGGCCAGCCAATCAAGCATCCAATTACCGTCCTTCCTAAATACGGGTCAAACAAAACCAACCAAGCAAGTTTAATGAATCGATGACTAGAGTAGCTCACGGGTTGTCACTCCACACAATTAATGATGAGCTTATAACAATGAAGCTCTAACCCTCACCTCCCAACCAAATGTGGAATGCAATGCAAAATGTGTTTAAATGCAATTTTAAGAACCCGAAACCCACATCTCACACCTCATGCAAGTGTTTAAGGGTATCCACTCATCCTAAATGTCGACTCGGAATGCAATTAATACTCTACGACCTTGACAAAGGATTCACTTCACAATAACCATAGCATGTGCACGAAGATCAAAAAGGACTTTAATAAGCTTGTAACGTGGCTAGGGTGATGGGTAGGATAAAAATTTGGGATAATGTGGTGGAATGCGGGGTATACGCATATAAAATCAAGGAAAACCGTCAACAACTCCAAAGCAATCGTCAACATTCTCCAACATCCAATTCAACCAAATCAAACCAAACTTTTCTTTATTTTTCACATCAACACCATAAATCTCATAATTCAATCATCAACCACTACTTCACAAACTTTAAACTTCTATTTTATTTTTTTTTTTTTCATCTTCTTCTTTTTTTTCAACTTTATTATGCTTTCATAAATTTTTTTTCTTCACTTTATTTTTCATGCATAATAAAACATAGTTTCACGACTCTTAATGATTTGTTTTTGCTTAGAATTCAATAAACAATAAACAAAATCATCACACATACATAACTAGGCCATGAATAAAATATGACTTTTTAATTAACTACAACAGCCTAGACATTGGTATGCAGAGCCTTATATGTGAAACTTTTCAATTTAACTTTCATCAATAACATTTCCACTATTTCACCATCAATCCTCCATAACACCCTTCAAAACTTTATTTTAACAACATCACAACCACTTCAACTCCCCCAAACCAAGTTTGGGCATATAATGCATTATGTAAAAGGGCTAATAGGCTTGTAATGTGGCTAAAATACAACTGAAAGGGATAAAAGCTCAAAACATGGGATCAAGGGAAAATTTAAATGTGGGAAATGAAATTCTGAAGCTCAAAAGAAGAAATGAGAGCCTTTTATCATGCGCAACATACACAAAATCCACAATTAAAGCTACTAGAATCCAAAGTCAAACCCAAGATCATAATTGCACCAGGAACTAAGCACACATGAAAAGAAAATATGAATGAATTTATATTCAAAAGTGGCTCAAATCCTCCCGTTAACACAGTTCAAGTCCAAGACCCAAGCAAGGTTGAGAAGAGTTGACCAATAAAAGGAAATCAAGCAATCAAATTCAAGTCATAGCCAACAAATCACACATGTGGATCCATCCGCAGTCAAGAGTCATAAAGTTTTCAAAATAAGCATAGGGGTCCAGAAGTAGTCAATTCCGACAATAAAACTCAACTGGGACACGAATAATCCATTAAGCCAATTCTCTCTAAAATTAAACCTAAGAAAACAGTACAATCTTTTTGGTCACATGTAAACTCCCATTCCTAATGAATGGTACAAACCATGCAACAGTCCTAAGAAAGCAATAAAACTAAGCTAATAAAGCAATAAAACTAACTAATAAAATAGGAAAGCAATAAAATACTTACCTCCCCCAAGCCGAACTTAGCAATGTCCTCATTGCTAGAGGGAGAAAGAAACTACTAACCTACGGGTTGCCTCCCGCAAAGCGCTTGTTTAAGGTCATTAGCTTGACCGTAATTACCTTACCTCAAGGTGGATCAAAGAGTGAACGTGAGCCCCATGTAGTTAAACACCCAAAGCAATTTGGGGTTATTGTTTGTTCAAACACCCCATGTTCTTTGCTAGGAACCTCATAATTTGTTTTCTTCACTTCACAAGCATGTGAGGAGGACTTTCGAGGCTTCCGACGCTTCTTAGGGCGCAATTTCTTTTTCTTTGTATCTTGTTATGTCTCATTATTATCACTATCTCCATCACCTGCAATAGAATCCAAACACAGAGAGGCCTCCAGAACATCCTTATCAGGGGATCGAGGCAAGTCATTATGAACAATCTCATTAAAAGTGTAAACTGTATTGCATGGTTGTTCTAACATGGGATTTTTCATTGCATTATTAAGATTAAATGTCACTTTATCATCCCCTACAGAAAGGGTTAAACTTCCATTTTTAACATCAATGACGGCACCTGCAGTATGTAAGAAAGGTCTACCTAGAATGATAGGGATATGAGCATCCTCATCAATATCAAGGACAACAAAGTCAACAGGAATGAAAAATTTTCCTACTCTAACAGGTACATCCTCTAAAACACCCTTAGGGTATTTTACAGTTCTATCCGCCATCTGCAAAGTAACATTAGTAAATTTAAGCTCTCCCATGTCAAGCTTCCTGCAAATTGATAAGGGCATCACACTTACACTAGCTCCTAAATCACATAGAGCCTTATCAATAAATAAAGGACCTATATTACATGGAATTGAAAAATTGCCTGGATCCTTCAACTTAGGAGGAGATTTATTTTGAAGGATCGCACTGCACTCCTCGGTGAGTGCAACTGTCTCTGTTACATTCAACTCACGTTTCCTGCTCAAAATATCTTTCAAAAATTTAGTATAAGTAGGCACTTGAGTAATTAAATCAGTGAAAGGCACAGTAACTTGCAAATTTTTAACTATGTCAAGGAATTTACGAAAGTGATTATCATTCTTACTCCTGGTTACCCTGTTCGGAAAGGGTAACGGCACCTTTGAGGGAGGAATCGTATCAGTAACTGAATCTGCTGCTGGAGCTTGCTTCTTTGATGCTTCCTTCTCCTTTGAGACTTCATTCTCCTTTTCTGCAACTACTTCCTCAAGGTCTTCAATAACAACCGAACTAGTCTTCTTTGTTCCATCTGCAGCCTTGTTAGCATCATCATCAGGCATTCTAGGACCTTCATAGTAAGTACCGCTCCTTGTTGCAATGGAATTGCAATGATCACGAGGTGGATTGCTTGATGAAGCATTTGATGGAGCAGGTTGAGGAGGAAGTTGGCCTTGTTGCCTTTGTGCTGATGATTGAGCAATTTGTGCTACTTGAGTCTCCAATTGTCGATTGTGGGCCTGCATAGCTTCCATGGCTTTCTGCATCTGCATCATCATGTTCTTCAGTTCTGAATAGTCATTGCTAGATGGCTGTGGAGGTGCTGGGAGTGGTGCTGGAGGTGATGGTCTACTGAAACCCGGTGGTTGAGGTGGAGCAAACCGTTGAATCTGCTGTTGTTGCTGTGGTACAAAATGTGGCTGCTGCTGCGGATTTTGAACATTGCTAGTATTCTTGTAGGAGAAGTATGGATGATCTTTCCAACCAGGATTGTAGGTGTTGGAAAATGGGTTATTCTTGTAAGATTGAAATGCACATACTTGCTCCATAGAACTATGACATGCTTGCATACCATGCCCAAAAGAACCACATAAATCACAAAAGACATCTGTAGCTCCCGAATGTGCGGCCATTGCAGCTACTGTCATTGGATTGGAGGATGGTGTGTTGATTTTGTCTAGCTTCTCATGAATTGCATTGATTTGTGAAGCCAAACTCTCATATTTGTCATCTATCACATGTTTTCCTCCTCTCTTAGCATGTCCTCTAGGATTACCAAATTGAGAATTATGAATAGCAATCTCCTCAATTAAATCATAAGCAGCATTGACTTCTTGGTTCATAAATCGACCACTAGCAGCAGAATCAAGCAAAGTTCTACTCTCATTACCCAAGCCATTATAGAATGATTGCACTAAAAACCATTTCTCAAGTCCATGATGAGGGCACATTCTCAATAAATCCTTAAATCTCTCCCATGCATCATAAAGAGTTTCATCTGTTTCTTGGTTAAAATTCGTGATTTGACTCCTAAGTTGTGCAGTTCTCTCCGGAGGATAGTACTTCCTTTGAAAAGCAAGAGCCAAGTCATCCCAACTATTAATAGTATCCATGTTTAGACCATTCAACCAAGATCGAGCTTTCTCCTTTAATGAAAATGGGAACATCGTACGTCGTATGTAATCTTGAGATACACCAGCTTGCTTGATTGTATTGCAGTACTGAATGAAGTTATTCAAATGTAAGTTCGGATCTTCTTTCATTGTGCCTGCAAACTGATTCCTTTCAACCATGTTCACCAAAGCTGGCTTCAATTCGAAATTCAGGGCCTCTATATCAGGAACTCGGTATCCACCTCCCACTGTTGCAGAACTCGGCTGAGAATAGTCTTTTAAGGACCTTGCTTGTGGTGGTGGCGGCGGTGGTGCATCATCCCGTGGTGGGTTATTCTCGTTGAACTGTGATCCTGACATCTCTTCTTCTTTATCAGAACTATCGGAAATGTTCAAATCAGCAAATAATTGTGTCAAATCAACCAGTGTTCGTTCGGAAAGAATGCTTCTTCGTGATCTCCACTTCCTTCTACGACTCCTCTTATGCAACGATCTTTCCGGTTCAGGATCAATCCAAACCGGCATACAACCTAATACCTGCACACAATCGAAACTCGAAACCGAAATGAAAACTACCTCAAAGAACGTGAAGGCTCCTTGAGGTGAAGAAATAAAACTGAAAATAAAAATAAAAGAACACTTTAAACCGACTAATAGAATTAAAAATTGCCTCCCCGGCAACGGCACCAAAATTTGAACAGGTTGTCGCACACCTCTCAAAAATAACCGAACAACTCTAACTAATATAGCTAGGGAAGTAGGGATCGAATCCTCAGGGAAGCTATTAAATTCTATTAGCTCTAAAAAGCCTAAAGCGTGTAATGGGCCTTGGTGGAAATGTCGGTAAATGATTTCTAGAACTAAGAAGACTAAGAATTGAAACTAAAGAAATGACGGGAAAATTACGATTAAATTCTATTAATGGAAACCTAGGGCTATCGGTTCACTATGATCAATCAACAAACTCAATTAACGCTCACTAATCAATTCATTGGCATTCATTGAACTAGGGCTCACTAATTCTCTCGAACTTAGACTCCCTCAAAACTCCTTTACCGGCTCTCGCTCGCATAAATTCGTTTTTGCCTATTATTCAGTGGTCTAATTGTGGTAATCTTACCTCTCGGCCTCGATTTCAACAATAACCTAACTTACAACTAAATCTGGCCACAATTTAATTGCAATCACTAGAAATCAATAATAGGAATTCAATTAGAAGCCAAGAACTAATTAGAAAACATAATTTAAATTCAAGTCATGATCATAGATCCCCTAACCCTAGAGAAAACGACTACTCACTCATAATTAAGGGAACAAAAGCAAAATTGAAATTAAATAACATGATCAAGAACAAGAAATTAATTAAAACTAAATTAATTACTAATAAAACTAAATTAAGAACAAAAACAACAAAACTAATTAATCTAGACTAAAAACTAAGAAATTAAAGAGAAACATGAAATTAAAAGGATTGAAAAGCATAAGGAAAGAAATTACCAAAATATAGATTGAATTGCATTGATTGAAAGCTTGAATTCATGAACAAAATAATTAAACCTAAAATTCTAGAGAGAAAAAGTGCTTTTGGAATCCTAGGTCTAAAAATATGATAAAAACTAGGTAGGTTCGTGCCCCCTTTACAATCTATATATATAGTATCTTGGGTTTTATTAAAATAAAACCCACGAAGCAAAACCGCGCGGAAAAGAAAATCGGAGCACAAAACCCTTAACCTGCGCCCGCATAGAAGAAATTGCATTTCTTCCCTGCGCCCGCGGGTCTTCTATTTTGGGACTCCTGAGGCTGCTGTTTTATGTTGCGCCCACATAGAACATGTGATGATTAAGGGCTGCGCCAGCATGAAGCTTATAAAACTAAATTTTGACGATCTTCCTTAATTCTTCGCTCGATTCTTCGAATCTCATTCGTGACTTTTCGTGACTTGGCACGCAAC
Source organism: Suaeda aralocaspica (assembly GCA_016808085.1). Lineage (NCBI taxonomy): Eukaryota > Viridiplantae > Streptophyta > Magnoliopsida > Caryophyllales > Amaranthaceae > Suaeda > Suaeda aralocaspica. Next base: position 509,019 of record PYUH01000433.1, on the reverse strand, counting down.
CCGAGGCAAGTACATTTTGACTCGTTTTAGCTTCAATGACTTCATAACTCTCTATTACGCTACTGTAACATATAAAAAAAACCGTAAACCACGCGTAATAACCGAAAAAGTATAAAATAACCGCAAAAGGCTCTAAAAGTCAGCTAAAGAAGCTAAAGCCGTTCCAAAACATAACTTAACATCGAGATACGATATTTAACAAAAAAAAGCCATAAACTTAACTTTTTAGCACAAGAATCAACCGAAAATGGGGAAAAAGCACAACATAAAACACGTATATCACCCCTCATGATTGCTTTAAAATGATTATATGTACTACTCATACCAACAAGATGCATCTTTCTTTTGAGGAGCTCATTTTCTAAGAAACTTCATAGTTAAGCGTGCTTGATTGAGAGCAATATTAGGATGAGTGACATCCGGGGAAGCTTCTTAGGGTGCATATGAGTGAGGACAAAATGTGTCGGAAGGACTTGTGTTGGATTATGAGGAGAGTTGTAGGCCGCCCTTGTTGTGCATTGGTGATTATTCTGCCTCCATCAGGAATTCGGGGTGTTACAACAGGCGTGTGCTAAAAAATCAAAATAAAATCAAGTGCGAAAGCTAAAGATAAAACCAAATTTGAATGTCATTAAGTCAAAATAAATCAAGAGTCAAGACAATTTCGAATCGAAAACAAATTTTAAGAAAAGTCAAAACATATCTCCACACCATTGAGTCAAACCTTTTCCCTCTAATCATAGCCTACATATCCATACAGAAACACACCCAAATCATACCATCGTACAAACCCAAAAATCCTAAATCCCCAAACTCCATCAAATTGCAAACTCAAAATAAAAGTCCAACATCACCAACCCAAGTCCTAATAAAAATCATACCTTAAAGTCAAAAGCCCATAACCAAAATCCAAAGTCCAAAAATGCAAAACCAAAGTCTAATCACTTCTCAAACCACAACTTCAACACTCTCTTTGAGCATGTCCAAATCCCGCTAGGTTGAAAACTCGAAAGGGCGGTCTAGGCGAAGGAATTATCACTTGCACACATAAATTTCACGAACTACAACATATCTTATTCCGTAAGGATACGTAGGTACGCAGCCGCACCTAGCCTCAAGGTCCGACCACATCAATAAAATTAAAGAGGTCATATCCATCATCACATTCATCATCATCATAGAAATTTGAAACACCATTCTTTAGGCTAGAACTTGACATAGACTCGAGTTTGAATCGGCAAGTCATATCAATCACCTCATCAATTTTACCTTTGAGCCACAAATTTGACTAATTTATTTTTTTAATCCTTAACCTTTCTTTCTACACCCTTAGTTTTCTAACACTTATGTATTATTGTAGATATTAACCATCAAAATAATGATTCAGTAAGTGTGAAATTTGACTTGTTATAATACGAATAGAGATATATCAGTATTTATTACTCCCTCAGTTTCAAAACGTTTCTTAAGTTTATTTTTAACACGGTATTGTACTTATCTAAACCTTAATATCTTCCACTACGCTTTATAAAAAATTACACATCTTAACGTATCTAACAAGAACTCATATAGATATATGTTATTTCTTATGTATAATGGAGATTTTCCATAGTCAAAGTTTCTCCGATCCAATCCGGATTACATACACCCGGACCACCTTCCTCTAGGTGCTCCCGGTACCAAATTAAAACGACGCGTTTTGTCCACAGAATTCTCCTTCAACAACACCTGCTATATATACGCCGCATATTTCTTTTTTATTTCTTTTTTAGTTTTTTTAGTTCATCCTTCTCTCTGATGCTCTCTCTTCTTTCTCTCAAAATCAAAATAATTCTCTCTCTAATTTGAAACCCTAGAATTTTTAACATTCAATTATGACAGATTCAACAGAAAATCAACAACATAAAATTCAAAACAACACAAAATGAGACGAAGATCTACTAGAAATAATCAATGAGGATTTTACAGAAAATTGTAAGCTCTAATTTTCGTCAAATTTTTCATAATTTCCATTAATAAACGTTAAAAAAGTTTCACTTATTGTTCAGAAATTATTGTTCTGAAATTTTGCATATATACTTATGAAGATTCATAAAAGTTCAGAAAAAATGACTTAGTGTTCAGAAATTACATTTCTATATTAATATGTTTTCTTGTAATCTTCTAATTATATTTCTGAACTTTTTCACACAAATTCTGAACATTCAGAAAAAATAAATTGTTGTTAGTTATGTTCTTCTAATTGTTGTAATCTTCTAATTATATTTCTGAACTTTTTCAAACAAATTCTGAACATTCAGAAAAAATGAATTGTTGTTCAGTTATGTTCTTCTAATTGTTGTAATCTTCTATTTATTTTTCTGAACTTTTTCACACATATTATGAATGTTCAGAAAAAAAAAAAAAAAAGAATTGTTGTTCAGTTATGTTCTTGTGATTGTTGTAATCTTCTATTTATTTTTCTGAACTTTTTGACACAAATTATGAACATTCAGTTATGTTTAGAACTTTTTAAATGAATTTCTGAATGTTCAGAAAAACTGAATTAATGTTCAGAAATACCATTTGCATATGATATGTTTTTCAGATATATTATGAACTTTTGCATATGAATTTCTGAACTTTCAGAAAAAAATGATTTAGTGTTCAGCTTATTAATTTTAATGTTTTCAATTTTCGCAGATGATTCAAACCAAATAATTGTAGATGAAGCTGATGAATCTGAATTGTTGAATATAAAAGTGAACAACGATGAAGAAGCATTTGATTTGTATAACAAATATGCTTTTCGAGAAGGTTTCAGCATCTATAAAAAATAAAGTGAGATTGCACCCGCTGCTCAGCCAAAAAATTTACAAAATCATCAGAAAAACAATTACAAAACACTACCATCATCAGCATCTCCAACAGAGACAACTTTTTACATTAACAAATTTAAACGAACAATATCAATTAACAAGACTGAAGTTTAAAATGAACACTAACAATAACAAAATGAATATCACTGTTACAAAAATGAACATCATTATCAATGGTAAATGAACACTAAGCATAAGAAAATGAACATCAGTGTTAAAAAAAACTAACATCATTATAAAAAAAGTGAAAATGGATACTAACGATAATAAAATGAACTTTTAATAGAATGAACATCACTTTTAAAAAAATGAACATCATTATCAATGGTAAAATAAACACCAAGTATAAGAAAATGAACATCAGTGTTAAAAAAATGAACAAGATTATAAGAAAGTGAAAATGAACATTAACGATAATAAAATGAACATCAGTATTAAAAATGAACCAAAAAGCAACGTGTGTATTACACGCGCCCGGGAGCACCTAGAGGAAGGTACTCTAGGTGCATCTAAGAATTTGCGAAGTTTCTCCCTCCTTATTCCCAATATTCCAAATATAACAAATATTCTAAAACGAAGGGAGTGGTCATTATATTCCTAGAAATTAGGATATAATCTTATAGAACTATCCTACTATTCCGTACTTAGTATATAGATTCGAGACATTTGCGAAGTTACCATAAGAAAGGTCATATTTACCTTGTTATGTATGATGCATTAGTGGTGAAATGAGATGGCTTAAGTCTCCCCTCCAAATCAATAAGTAATTAAAAACACATTAGGTGGCTTAAGTTTAAATTAACAAAACTAAACCGACCATCTATTTATTCAAGACAACTAAGTGCATCATCACAGCTTAAGTCTTACCTAACTCAAACGTTACAAATCACTTAAAATAACAACATGATAAGATTGGATTAGATCACTAATCATTATTTTAAACTTAGAATTAAGGATAAAGTAATATCACAACTTTGTTTAAAATATAGCACAAACCATGGAATGTTACAATAATGTCAACAATTGTTACATCTACAAGTGTTTTGAGAACCTCCAGAGTGTTCATTTTTGCTGTTACTATTTGTCTTTCTATATTATCCTATATCATATTATTAATGTGACACATCATACTTGCAAATCAACCACATAAACAATGAGATAAAATAAAATCCTTTAAAAAAAATATAGATAAAATAAGTAGACTATAAAAAATAAATAAATTGAAAATGAAAACAACACACAAAAATTAGATTCCAACTCATCATAATATCTTTTTTATTCTAAGGTTCTTTCATTTTCTTTCAACCACTATTATTATGACTTACATGCCCCTAGGTTATTTCATCATATCTAATGGTTCAATTGTTTATAGAAATGAAGATAAGTATGCATTTAAACCACATATTTTTCTTCCCCACATATATTTAAAGTAGGAGACATATAAAGTTATAAACTATTATTGAAAATGGTAGATGTAATTTCTTGGTGATAAAATAGTAACTTAGCTTAGTTGGAGCAATAATCCTTTACTATGAAAACACTTAAAAGTATCCCTACTTTTGTATGCAACTATGCAAGTAATTACTTCATGAATGTTCTTGGATTAGTAAACAAAAAAAAAAATTAGGAATTTGCTTTTTTACTTGCACAATGAAATGAAGCAAAGATTTGCATATCTATATGGATTATATTTATAGCTACAATTGAATTTTAATTATTTCTCTAAATTCGACTAATATTTTAGGGTCAATAAAATGTACTTATTTCGTAGTTTAATTTTATGAGAACGTAATCATCATATAAATTAAACCAACCAATAATAAGCTATTTTGGTGAGTATTAAATTGGATTTTGTATTAAATTATTTTCGTGACTCAATATTGCAAAAACCATCATGCAATCCAATAATTGGCAACGGAGGAACTTACTATTCCTTATATAGTTCAAGAATTCCAACGACAAATGAAAGTCCCAATCATCTATTAAATTCATGACAGACTTAATTTGTCCACCCAAATTAAATTGCGGCTTAAACATTAAACATTTAAGGTTTTCATTTATTATAGTAAAGCTTCATATGATCTACATATATATATATAAATACTCTAATATAGTAATATATGATATATGTTAATATGTAGTACTACTAACTTCATAGGACGGTTTTATTCTTTCATCATAATAACTATTTAAATTAGTAATTCATTATCACATAATCACATGACAACCTTACAATTTGTAACAAACCTATTTTAAGATCATTGTATAATGGAACCTCCTAAAAATTATGTATGAGATAAGGTTTTGCCACCCTACTTTTGGTGGTGGTGGTGCATGATTGTTACAAATTATTCCTTGCTTTTTAAAAGCTTATATATATGTTTAATTAGTATAATTAAGGATTAAATGTAGTTCTTAAACCTGTCCTTATCTAAGTTTGTCAAATAATTATTCATTATTAAGAGCATGTTATATCATAAGGGTGTAGGACTATGGCCACCTCACAATAGTGCACTCCTGCTCATAAAGTAAAATTAATTTATAATACTTCGTAATAATAATAAGGTTTCATGAAAAAAAAAAAAGTGAAAAGAATTCCCTTTATTAAAAAAGCAATTGATTGTTTTTAAGAAAAACCAATACTATTTCATTTTTATGTGTGTTGTCTTTTTGTACCATTCATGGATTCGAGCTTCTTCAATTTTAAATACGAATGGTGAAAAAAAGAAAAAGAGAAAAAGAAAGGTAGATTTATGATATGTTACTCAGAGCATATGCCAAAAAGAGCTACATTTCCATAATTGATAATTAAATATTTGATAATTTGAGACCATTTAAAAAAGAAGCATTGAGAATTTGAGATGAAATATAGGGTTTTTTTTTTTTTTT